>JAREIS010003681.1:0-12338 GCA_030060385.1 Muscicapa striata striata | reverse complement strand
AACTGGAATTAAGAAACTGGGAGGGTGTGTTTTTTTAAGAGGAAAATGTCCCATGTTCGTATCCAGGGCAATTGGCCTGAGACTGGGTGTCTGACAGTTAAAATTCCCGAAAGAATCAGGATTTCTCCCAGACTAAAGACGCCACCCCTTAGAACCTTAGCTCCTATTGCAGATAAAATGTCTTCCTCCAAACTGGTTTTAAGAAACTGGGAGGGTGTGGTTTTTCAGAACGAAAATGGCCTATGTTCGTGTCCTAGGCAATGGGCCTGGGACTGGTCGTCCTGAAATCTAAAATTCCGAAGGGATCAGGATTTCTCCCAGACTGAAGATGGGGAACCTGAGAACCCTGGCTACTTTGGAGTGACCAACACTACCTCCAAACATGTATAAAGAAACTGGGAGGGTGTGGGTTTTTCAGAGGAAAATGGCATGTGTTCTTATCCAGGGACCTTGGCCTGAGACTGGGTGTCTGACATCTAAAATTCGAAATGATCAGGATTTCTCTAGACAAAAGATGCCACCCCTTAGAATCCTGGCTATTTTTGGAGATATAATGTCTTCCTAAAAACTGCTTTTAAGAAACTGGGAGGGTGTGGTTTTTTCCGAGGAAAATGGCCAGTGTTCATATCCAGGATAATTGGCCTGAGACTGGGTGTCTGACAGCTCAAATTCCGAAGGGATCAGGATTTCTCCTAGAATAAAGATGCCACCAGTTAGAACCCGGCTACTTTTGTAGAGACTGTATCTTCCTCCGAAATGGTTTTAAGAAATTGGGAGGGTGTGGTTTTTTTCAGAGGGAAAATTGCCAATGTTCATATCCAGGGGCCTTGGCCTGAGACTGGGTGTCTGACAGTTAAAATTCCGAAAGGATCAGGATTTCTCCCAGACTAAAGATGCCACCCCTTAGAACCTTAGCTCCTGTTGCAGATAAAATGTCTTCCTCCAAACTGGTATTAAGAAACTGGGAGGGTGTGGTTTTTTTCAGCGGGAAATTGGGCAAATGATCGTATCCAGGGCCCTTGGCCTGAGACTGGGTGTCTGACAGCTAAAATTCCGAAATGATCAGGTTTTCTCCCAGACTAAAGATGCCACGATTTAGAATCCTGGCTACTTTTGGAGATACAATGTCTTCCTAAAAACTTCTTTTAAGAATCTGGGAGTGTGTGTTTTTTTTCCTTGGGAAAATGGCCAGCGTTCATATCCAGGATAATTGGCCTTGGGACTGGGCGTCTGACAGCTAAAATTCCGAAATGATCAGGTTTTCTCCCAGATTAAAGATCCCACCACTTAGAATCCTGGCTGTTAATGAAGAGACCAACAATACCTCCAAACTGGAATTAAGAAACTGGGAGGGTGTGGTTTTTTTCAGAGGGAAAATGGCCCATGTTCATAGCAAGGGCAATTGGCCTGAGACTGGGTGTCTGACAGTTAAAATTCCGAAAGGATCAGGATTTCTCCCAGACTAAAGATGCCACCCCTTAGAACCTTAGCTCCTGTTGCAGATAAAATGTCTTCCTCCAAACTGGTATTAAGAAACTGGGAGGGTGTGGTTTTTTCCCGAGTTAAATGGGCAAATGATCGTATCCAGGGTAATTGGCCTGAGACTGGGCGTCTGACAGCTAAAATTCCGAATGGATCAGGATTTCTCCTAGACTAAAGATGCCACCAGTTAGAACCCTGGCTACTTTTGAAGAGACTGTATCTTCCTCCTAAATGGTATTAAGAAACTGGGAGGGTGTGGTTTTGCACAGAGGGAAAATTGCCAATGTTCATATCCAGGGCCCTTGGCCTGAGACTGGTCGTCTGAAACCTCAAATTCCGAAGGAATCAGGATTTCTCCCAGACTAATAGTGCCACCACTGAGAACCCTGGCTGTTCATGGAGTGCCAAAAGCCTCCTCTAAATGGATATTACAAAAGTGGTGAAGTGATCTTTATTTCACAGAGAAATAGGCCCTTGGTTGCATGCAGGGGCATGGTCCTGAGGCTGGGCTTTGGCGTGCTAAAATTCCAAATGTAATGTTTTCTCGCAAACAAAAGATGCCAGCAGTTAGAAGCCTGGTTACTTTTGGAGAGACCAACACTACCTCCACTGGAATTCATAAACTGGGAGGGTGTGGGTTTTTTCAGAGGGAAATTGGCCAATATTCCTTTTCAGGGACCTTGGCCTGAGACTGGCTGTCTGACAGCTAAAATTCCGAATGGATCAGGATTTCTCCTAGACTAAAGATGCCACCAGTTAGAACCCTGGCTACTTTTGAAGAGGCTGTGTCTTCCTCCTAAATGGTATTAAGAAACTGGGAGGGTGTGCTTTTTTTCAGAGGGAAAATTTCCAATGTTCATATCCAGGGCCCTTGGCCTGAGACTGGTCGTCTGAAACCTCAAATTCCGAAGGAATCAGGATTTCTCCCAGACTAAAACTGCCACCACTGAGAACCTTGGCTGTTCATGGAGTGCCAAAATTCTCCTCTAAATGGATACTACAAAAGTGGTTAAGTGAACTTTCTTTCACAGAGAAATAGGCCCTTCTTTGCATGCAGGGGCATGGTCCTGAGACTGGGTTTCGGCCTGCTAAAATTAAAAACCTAATGTTTTCTCGCAGACAAAAGATGCCAGCAGTTAGAAGCCCCGATACTTTTGGAGAGACCAACACTACCTCCAAACTGGTATTAAGAAACTGGGAGGGTGTGGTTTTTTTCAGAGGGAAAATGGCACGTGTTCTTATCCAGGGACCTTGGCCTGAGACTGGATGTCTGACATCTAAAATTCCGAAATGATCAGGTTTTCTCCCAGACTAAAGATGCCACCACTTAGAATCCTGGCTACTTTTAGAGATACAATGACTTCCTAAAAACTGCTTTTAAGAAACTGGGAGGGTGTGTTTTTTTTTCCGAGGGAAAATAGCCAGTGTTCATATCCAGGATAATTGGCCTGAGACTGGGCGTCTGACAGCTAAAATTCTGAAGAGATCATCCAAACTGGTATTAAGAAACTGGGAGGGTGTGGTTTTTTTCAGAGGGAAAATGGCCAATGTTCTTATCCAGGGACCTTGGCCTGAGACTGGGCGTCTGACAGCTAAAATTCGGAATGGATCAGGATTTCTCCCAGATTAAAGATGCCACCACTGAGAACCCTGGCTAGTATTGGAGTGACCAACACTACCTCCAAACTGGTATTAAGAAACTGGGAGGGTGTGCTTTTTTCCAGTGGGAAATTGGCCAATGATCGTATCCAGGGTAATTGGCCTGAGACTGGGCGTCTGACAGCTAAAATTCGGAATGGATCAGGATTTCTCCCAGACTAAGGATGCCACCACTGAGAACCCTGGCTACTTTTGAAGAGACTGTATCTTCCTCCTAAATGGTATTAAGAAACTGGGAGGGTGTGGTTTTACACAGAGGGAAAATTGCCAATGTTCATATCCAGGCCCTTGGCCTGAGACTGGTCGTCTGAAACCTCAAATTCCAAAGGAATCAGGATTTCTCCCAGACTAATAGTGCCACCACTGAGAACCCTGGCTGTTCATGGAGTGCCAAAAGCCTCCTCTAAATGGATATTACAAAAGTGGTGAAGTGATCTTTATTTCACAGAGAAATAGGCCCTTGGTTGCATGCAGGGGCATGGTCCTGAGGCTGGGCTTTGGCGTGCTAAAATTCCAAACGTAATGTTTTCTCGCAGACTAAAAATGCCAGCAGTTAGAAGCCTGGTTACTTTTGGAGAGACCAACACTACCTCCAAACTGGAATTAAGAAACTGGGAGGGTGTGGTTTTTTTCAGAGGGAAAATGGCCCATGTTCAGAGCAAGGGCAATTGGCCTGAGACTGGGTGTCTGACAGTTAAAATTCCGAAAGGATCAGGATTTCTCCCAGACTAAAGATGCCACCCCTTAGAACCTTAGCTCCTGTTGCAGATAAAATGTCTTCCTCCAAACTGGTATTAAGAAACTGGGAGGGTGTGGTTTTTTCCAGCAGGAAATTGGCCAATGATCGTATCCAGGGTAATTGGCCTGAGACTGGGCGTCTGACAGCTAAAATTCGGAATGGATCAGGATTTCTCCCAGACTAAAGATGCCACCACTGAGAACCCTGGCTAGTATTGGAGTGACCAACACTACCTCCAAACTGCTATTAAGAAACTGGGAGGGTGTGCTTTTTTCCAGTGGGAAATTGGCCAATGATCGTATCCAGGGTAATTGGCCTGAGACTGGGCGTCTGACAGCTAAAATTCGGAATGGATCAGGATTTCTCCCAGACTAAGGATGCCACCACTGAGAACCCTGGCTACTTTTGAAGAGACTGTATCTTCCTCCTAAATGGTATTAAGAAACTGGGAGGGTGTGGTTTTGCACAGAGGGAAAATTGCCAATGTTCATATCCAGGGCCCTTGGCCTGAGACTGGTCGTCTGAAACCTCAAATTCCGAAGGAATCAGGATTTCTCCCAGACTAATACTGCCACCACTGAGAACCCTGGCTGTTCATGGAGTGCCAAAAGCCTCCTCTAAATGGATATTACAAAAGTGGTGAAGTGATCTTTATTTCACAGAGAAATAGGCCCTTGGTTGCATGCAGGGGCATGGTCCTGAGACTGGGCTTTGGCGTGCTGTCACGGTGTGACTGGGGTTTGCCAATTTTAATATATTTAATTTCTTTTGGGGTTCGAGTTTAGGAGTAAAGACAAAGCAGGCTCAAAGCTTAAACAGGGAACTAGAAATTTATGAACAATACAAAACAATTCAGAATGAGATTTCTAGATTATTCCCTCCTCCCCCTTTCCTTATACCAGCAACATACAGAAAAAAAAGTTCGGTCAGTTGTTCGCTTAAATAATCATTTCAGTTCAATCAAGAGAGAGAAGCTCCTTCTTTTTGTTTAGGCTTAGAGGGTGTCTCACTCTCCTAATCTGCACCCACCCGGAAACTACAAATTATGATTTTTTCCTCCCATTCTTACAGTCCTTCCAGAGCTGTATATGGGTTGCTGAAAAACACATGGGGTGTCATTTTAAAGGCAGGCTGCCAAAAACACAAAAGTCTCTTCATCTCTTTCTCTATCAAATGTCTCTGTTCATATTCCAGTCCCAAAACAGAGAGAGCTTCATTTCCCTGAAGCAAAAAAATAAGTCTTCATCTCAAGCACCTAGCCTCCCCAAGTATATTTCACAGTTTAAAGGAATTTTAGTAAAGTCATAGTCCCCTTAAGCCCACAAAAAAAAAAGGTTTTCAGCTACTTATCAGTGGCATCTCTTCAATCTCTTCCATCAGGAACTTTATCTTCATTTCACTGACTTCTGTAAGTTTTCTTGCTTTATTCCTTTCATTCTGGGGAGCTCAGGAGATCTAGAGTCTTATCCAGGCACTTAAAGTTAAACTTGTATCCAGAAAGTGAAGTAGTCATGCTGAAGCCACGCTGAAAAACGTGGCCACCAGGGGACCAGGTGGAGATGGCTGGACCTCCCTCTGCTGCGTGCTCAGCTGGGGTCTGTATCCAGACAGTGAAGAAGCTACGTGGCCATCTGGGGGGCCACTTCTCAGAACGCTTGGCCATGCCAGATGGAGCAGGAAAACCGAGCCGAGCCGTGCCGCGCGGGGCCGGGCCGGGCCGAGCCGAGCCGAGCCCCGCCAAGGCTGTGCGGGGCTGGGGGCCGAGCCGAGCCGAGCCGGGCCGGGCCGGGCCCCCACGAGTCCGGCCGCTCCGGGGCATTCCCGAGTCCAGGCTGTCTCGCCACGTGCCGGGCCGGGCCGGGCCGGGCCGGGGGTCAGAGCCGAGTCCACTCCGGGCCTTCCCGGCCGGGAGTCATCCCGGCTGTAAATCACCCACCCAGGTCTCTGATTCGTCCCCGCAGCCTCAGGGGAGGCTTCTAGAGGAGACCCCTGCTCTCTTTGTCTCAGCAGCATGTGCTTTCCATGTGGCCTCTATGGGGATGGGCTACCACCCCCTCCCTTTCCATGAGTCCACGGCACACGTGCTAAAATTCCAAACGTAATGTTTTCTCGCAGACTAAAAATGCCAGCAGTTAGAAGCCTGGTTACTTTTGAGAGACCAACACTACCTCCAAACTGGAATTAAGAAACTGGGAGGGTGTGGTTTTTTCAGGGAAATTGGCCAATGTTCCTTTCCAGGGACCTTGGCCTGAGACTGGGCGTCTGACAGCTAAAATTGAATGGATCAGGATTTCTCCCAGATTAAAGATGCCACCACTGAGAACCCTGGCTAATGGAGCCAAATTCTTAAGAAAGGGGTGGCTTTTCGGAAATGGCCTTTCTATCCGGATGGCCTGAGACTGGGCTGCGCTAAAATTGAAACAGTTTCTCCAGATAAAGATGCCACCCTAGAACTTATTGAGAGACCAACACTACCTCCAAACTAGTATTAAGAAACTGGGAGGGTGTGGTTTTCAGAGGGAAAATGGCCAATGTTCTTATCCAGGAACCTTGGCCTGAGACTTAGCGTCTGACAGCTCAAATTCTGAAGGGATCAGGTTTCTCCTAGACTAAAGATGCCACCAGTTAGAACCCTGGCTACTTTTGAAGAGACTGTATCTTCCTCTAAATGGTATTAAGAAACTGGGAGGTGTGGTTTTCAGAGGGAAAATTGCCAATGTTCATATCAGGGCCCTTGGCCTGAGACTGGTCGTCTGAAACCTCAAATTCGAAGGAACAGGATTTCTCCCAGACTAAAACTGCCACCACTGAGAACCCTGGCTGTTCATGGAGTGCCAAAGCCTCCTCTAAATGGATATTACAAAAGTGTCTTTGTCACAGAGAAATAGGCCCTTCTTTGCATGCAGGGGCATGGTCCTGAGACTGGGCTTCGGCCTGCTAAAATTAAAAACCTAATGTTTTCTCGCAGACAAAAGATGCCAGCAGTTAGAAGCCTGGTTACTTTTGGAGAGATCAACACTACCTCCATAGTGGTATTAAGAAACGGGAAGGGTGTGGTTTTTTTCAAAGGGAAAATGGCCCATGTTCGTATCCAGGGCAATTGGCCTGAGACTGGGTGTCTGACACGTAAAATTCCGAAAGGATCAGGATTTCTCCCAGACTAAAGATGCCACCCCTTAGAACCTTAGCTCCTGTTGCAGATAAAATGTCTTCCTCCAAACTGGTATTAAGAAACTGGGAGGGTGTGGTTTTTTTCCGAGGGAAATTGGCAAATGATTGTATCCAGGGTAATTGGCCTGAGACTGGGTGTCTGACAGCTCAAATTCGGAATGGATCAGGATTTCTCCCAGACTAAAGATGCCACCACTGAGAACCCTGGCTACTATTGGAGTGACCAAAACTACCTCCAAACTGGCATTAAGGAACTGGGAGGGTGTGGTTTTTTCCAGCGGGAAACTGGCCAATGATCATATCCAGGGTAATTGGCCTGAGACTGGGCGTCTGACAGCTCAAATTCGGAATGGATCAGGATTTCTCCCAGACTAAAGATGCCACCCCTTAGAATACTGGCTACTTTTGGAGATACAATGACTTCCTAAAAACTTCTTTTAAGAAACTGGAAGGGTGTGTTTGTTTTCCTTGGGAAAATGGCCAGTGTTCATATCCAGGATAATTGGACTGAGACTGGGCGTCTGACAGCTAAAATTCCGAAGGGATCAGATTTTCTCCTAGACTAAAGATGCCACCAGTTTTAAACCCGGCTACTTTTTAAGAGACTGTATCTTCCTCCTAAATGGTATTAAGAAACTGGGAGGGTGTGGTTTTTTTGAGAGGGAAAATTGCCAATATTCATATCCAGGGCCCTTGGCCTGAGACTGGGTGTCTGACAGTTAAAATTCCGAAAGGATCAGGATTTCTCCCAGACTAAAGATGCCACCCCTTAGAACCTTAGCTCCTGTTGCAGATAAAATGTCTTCCTCCAAACTGGTATTAAGAAACTGGGAGGGTGTGGTTTTTTTCAGCGGGAAATTGGCCAATGATCGTATCCAGGGCCCTTGGCCTGAGACTAGGCGTCTGACAGCTAAAATTCGGAATGGATCAGGATTTCTCCTAGACTAAAGATGCCACCACTGAGAACCCTGGCTACTATTGGAGTGACCAACACTACCTCCAAACTGGTATAAAGAAACTGGGAGGGTGTGGTTTTTTTCAGAGGGAAAATGGCATGTGTTCTTATCCAGGGACCCCTGCCTGAGACTGGGTGTCTGACATCTAAAATTCCGAAATGATCAGGTTTTCTCCCAGACTAAAGATGCCACAATTTAGAATCCTGGCTACTTTTTGAGATACAATGACTTCCTAAAAACTTCTTTTAAGAAACTCGGAGGGTGTGCTTTTTTTCCGAGGGAAAATGGCCAGTGTTCATATCCAGGATAATTGGCCTTGGGACTGGGCGTCTGACAGCTAAAATTCCGAAGGGATCAGGATTTCTCCTAGACTAAAGATGCCACCAGTTAGAACCCTGGCTACTTTTTAAGAGACTGTATCTTCCTCCTAAATGGTATTAAGAAACTGGGAGGGTGTGGTCTTACACAGAGGGAAAATTGCCCATGTTCATATCCAGGGCCCTTGGCCTGAGACTGGTCGTCTGAAACCTCAAATTCCGAAGGAATCAGGATTTCTCCCAGACTAATACTGCCACCACTGGGAACCTTGGCTGTTCATGGAGTGCCAAAGGCCTCCTCTAAATGGATATTACAAAAGTGGTGAAGTGATCTTTATTTCACAGAGAAACAGGCCCTTCGTTGCATGCAGGGGCATGGTCCTGAGACTGGACTTTGGCGTGCTGTCACGGTGTGACTGGGGTTTGCCAATTTTAATATATTTAATTTCTTTTGGGGTTCGAGTTTAGGAATAAAGACAAAGCAGGCTCAAAGCTTAAACAGGGAACTAGAAATTTATGAACAACACAAAACAATTCAGAATGAGATTTCTAGATTATTCCCTCCTCCCCCTTTCCTTATACCAGTAACATACAGAAAAAAAGTTCGGTCAGTTGTTCACTTAAATAATCATTTCAGTTCAATCAAGAGAGAGAAGCTCCTTCTTTTTGTTTAGGCTTAGAGGGTGTCTCACTCTCCTAATCTGCACCCACCCGGAAACTACAAATTATGATTTTTCCTCCCATTTTTACAGTCCTTCCAGAGCTGTATATGGGTTGCTGAAAAACACATGGGGTGTCATTTTAAAGGCAGGCTGCCAAAAACACAAAAGTCTCTTCATCTCTTTCTCTATCAAATGTCTCTGTTCATATTCCAGTCCCAAAACAGAGAGAGCTTCATTTCCCTGAAGCAAAAAAATAAGTCTTCATCTCAAGCACCTAGCCTCCCAAGTATATTTCACAGTTTAAAGGAATTTTAGTAAAGTCATAGTCCCCTTAAGCCCACAAAAAAAAGGTTTTCAGCTACTTATCAGTGGCATTTCTTCAATCTCTTCCATCAGGAACTTTATCTTCATTTCACTGACTTCTGTAAGTTTTCTTGCTTTATTCCTTTCATTCTGGGGAGCTCAGGAGATCTAGAGTCTTATCCAGGCACTTAAAGTTAAACTTGTATCCAGAAAGTGAAGTAGCCATGCTGAAGCCACGCTGGAAAAAAACGTGGCCACCAGGGGACCAGGTGGAGATGGCTGGACCTCCCTCTGCTGCATGCTCAGCTGGGGTCTGTATCCAGACAGTGAAGAAGCTACGTGGCCATCTGGGGGGCCACTTCTCAGAACGCTTGGCCATGCCAGATGGAGCAGGAAAACCGAGCCGAGCGGTGCCGCGAGGGCCGGGCCGGGCGAGCCGAGCCGAGCCCCGGGCGGGGCTGTGCGCGCTGGGGGCCGAGCCGAGCCGAGCCGAGCCGGGCCGGGCCGGGCTCCCCCACGAGTCCGAAGCCGCTCCGGGCATTCCCGAGTCCAGGCTGTCCTCGCCCGTGCCGGGGCCGGGCCGAGCCGGGCCGGGGTCAGAGCGAGTCCACTCCGGGCCTTCCCGGCCGGAGTCATCCCGGGGCTGGGCCTTCCTCCTCCCGGGGCTCAGCCCGGCCGGGCCCCATGCTGGGACCCGAGCCCCTGCCAGCTCCTCTCTCCTCCCCACCGAAAACAAAAGACACAAAACTAACTTCTTTCCTGTGATTCGTAAAAGAGAAACAGCGTTCTAATTGGTTTCCTGGGCTGTAAATCACCCACCCAGGTCTCTGATTGGTCCCCGCAGCCTCAGGGGAGGCTCCTAGAGGAGACCCCTGCTCTCTTTGTCTCAGCAGCATGTGCTTTCCATGTGGCCTCTATGGGGGATGGGCTACCACACCCCTCCTTTCCATGAGTCCCGAGCACACGTGCTAAAATTCCAAACGTAATGTTTTCTCAGACTAAAAATGCCAGCAGTTAGAAGCCCTGGTTACTTTTGGAGAGACCAACACTACCTCCAAACATGTATAAAGAAACTGGAAGGTGTGGGTTTTTTCATAGAGGGAAAATGGCATGTGTTCTTATCCAGGACCTTGGCCTGAGACTGGTAAGTGTCTGACATCTAAATCTTAAATGACTGTGATTTCTCCCAGACTAAAGATGCCACCTCTTGTGAATCCTGGCTACTTTGAGATACAATGTTTTCCTAAAACTGCTTTAAGAGAAAATGGAAGGTGTGTTTTTTTCAGAGGGGAAAATGGCCAGTGTTCATATCCAGGATAATTGGCCTGAGACTGGGCGCCTGACAGCTAAAATTCGGAATGGATCAGGATTTCTCCCCAGATTAAAGATGCCACCACTGAGAACTGCCATGACATTGATGGATCAACACTACCTAAACTGGTATAAAGAAACTGGGAGGGTGTGCTCTTTCAGAGGGAAATGGCATGTGTTCTTATCCAGGGACCCCTGCCTGAGACTGGGTGTCTGACATCTAAAATCCAAATGATCAGGGTTTTCTCCCAGGACCAAAGATGCCACAATTTAGAATCCTGGCTACTTTTGGAGATACAATGACTTCCTAAAACTTCTTTTAAGAAACTCGAGGGTGTGCTTTTTTTTTCCTTGGGAAAATGGCCAGTGTCTATATCCAGGATAATTGGCCTTGGGACTGGGCCTGACAGCTAAAATTCCGAAGGGATCAGGATTTCTCCCAGATTAAAGATCCCACCACTGTAGAATCCTGGCTACTATTGGAGAGACCAACACTACCTCCAAACTGGTATTAAGAAACTGGGAGGGTGTGGTTTTTTTCAGAGGGAAAATGGCCAATGTTCTTATCCAGGGACCTTGGCCTGAGACTGGGCGTTTGACAGCTCAAATTCAAGGATCAGGATTTCTCCTAGACCAAAGATGCCACCAGTTAGAACCCTGGCTACTTTTGAAGAGACTGTATCTTCCTCCTAAATGGTATTAAGAAACTGGGGGTGTGTGGTTTTACACAGAGGAAAATTGCCAATGTTCATATCCAGGGCCCTTGGCCTGAGACTGGTCGTCTGAAACCTCAAATTCCGAAGGAATCAGGATTTCTCCCAGACTAAAACTGCCACCACTGAGAACCCTGGCTGTTCATGGAGTGCCAAAAGCCTCCTCTAAATGGATATTACAAAAGTGGTGAAGTGATCTTTATTTCACAGAGAAATAGGCCTTCTTGCATGCAGGGCATGGTCCTGAGACTGGCTCGCCTGCAAAATTAAAACCTAATGTTTTCTCGCAGACAAAAGATGCCAGCAGTTAGAAGCCCAGATACTTTGGAGAGACCAACACTACCTCCAAAGTGGTATTAAGAAACTGGGAGGGTGTGGTTTTTTAAGAGGGAAAATGGCCCATGTTCGTATCCAGGGCAATTGGCCTGAGACTGGTGTCTGACACGTAAATTCGAAAGGATCAGGATTTCTCCCAGACTAAAGATGCCACCCATTAGAACCTTAGCTCCTGTTGCAGATAAAATATCTTCCTCCAAACTGGTATTAAGAAACTGGGAGGGTGTGGTTTTTCCGAGGGAATTGCAATGATCGTATCCAGGGTAATTGGCCTGAGACTGGGCGTCTGACTGCTAAAATTCGAATGGATCAGGATTTCTCCCAGACTAAAGATGCCACCACTGAGAACCCTGGCTACTATTGGAGTGACCAACACTACCTCCAAACTGGAATTGAGGAACTGGGAGGGTGTGCTTTTTTTCCAGCGGGAAACTGGCCAATGATCGTATCCAGGGTAATTGGCCTGAGACTGGCGCCTGACAGCTAAAATTGAATGTATCAGGATTTCTCCCAGACTAAAGATGCCCGCTGAGAACCCTGGCTAGTATTGGAGGACCAACACTACCTCCAAACTGGTATAAAGAAACTGGGGGTGTGTTTTTTTCCGAGGGAAATGGCCAGTGTTCATATCCAGGATAATTGGCCTGAGACTGGGTGTCTGACATCTAAAATTCAAATCATCAGGATTT
>JAREIS010003649.1:0-18024 GCA_030060385.1 Muscicapa striata striata | reverse complement strand
AAAAAGAGAGGTTGCTCAACACCAGCGTTACAGAGGATCAAATGGCCTGTGGAACAGGCTGGTTAATTCTGCCTGCCTAGGTATCTATTTTCAGGAATGTGTCTAAAATTTCACCCAAGCTGATCTCAGCAGTCCACAGGGAGCATTGCCAGCCTGTCCTCTGAAGGAAACACTACAGGAAAGCAGCTGAGCTCCTCACAAATTCTGTTGACCTTGATGGACAAATTCAGTGTATTGCAGGTTCACAAACGAGGTGAATCATCTCACATAGGGGAATGTTGAAAACACAGTAGGAAAAAAACAACCAACAATAGAGAGGATGGATAGACCTGTTCACCCCGGCGCCGCGGGCCGCTGCAGCGCCCTCCCCTTCTGGCGATAGGCGAATGCTGCCTGCCGGCACTCCGGCCCCCGTGCCGGGTAGGCTTGGTCTCCGGCGGCCGCTCCGGAGACGGGTAGACATGTTCACCCTGGCCCCGGGTGAACTGACTTTCAAATTCATTGTTTTGGGAAAGCTGCCACACTTACATGGTTTGATATTTCAGTGGATTGAAGGGCAGAGAGATTCACTCTTAATCATAGAGTGGGTCTTCCTCTCCCATCAAAGACCCAAGGCCATCACTCAGCCACAAGAGCTTATGGCTCAACTGATTCAGAAAGCAAGGATGAGGCTGCGTGAGCTGGGTGGTTGTGATTTCACATGCATTCACCTGTCAATCAAACTTTCTGGGGAGGGAAGGAACTCTCCTGAAAGCCTGACAAAAGAGATGTTTGAGCATTTGCTACAGAGCAATGCCAGCCTCCAGATATCTCTGGATAGCTACACTGGACAGATATCAGTCCATAGCCTAGCTCATAAGTTGTTTAATGAGGAATTCCACCTCATTCCTCGTGAGAAGAGGAGCAGGAGACCACTAAGGGCACTCACAGTGTTCACAGATGCATCGGGGGCCTCTTATAAGTCAGTGATGACTTGGAGGAATCCCCAAACTCAGGATTGGGAAGCTGATGTTGAGTTTGTGGAGGGGTCAACCCAGATAGCAGAACTCGCTGCAGTTGTGAGAGCCTTTGAGAAGTTCTCAGAGCCATTTAAATTGGTAACAGATTCATCTTATATTGCTGGGGTAGTGTCCATTGCAGAGCAGGCAGTCCTCAAAGACATTGATAATGAGCATCTCTTTAGGCTGCTGTCTGTCCTGGTTTTAGGACAGAGTTCTGCCAAAAAACGGCAGAAGTTCCCCTTTGAAATAGAGAAATCAATGTCACCCCCCTCCAGGTGTTATAATTCGTTTCAAATCAAGGACTCAAGGCGGAGATAAGGAGGTAAAAGTAACAGCTCTTTACTACTCTAACTCACAGCACAAGTAGAAAACAACAGTAATTATTAAAAAATTACCGACGAAAAACAGAAGAAAAGTCAGTTGTAGTCCTTTTCTTAGACGCGGCACACACTCGGTCTGTGTCCGTTCCTGGGGTGTAACTGTAGCAGGGCCAGCACAGCTGCAGGCGCAGGCGGGAGCCAGGGAGGTGGAGTGGAACAGCCGCGGCCGGGCTGGCTCAGGTGAGAGCTCTTCACTCCGATCCTGTGTCCAGATGAGCAGTGTATTCCAGAGGTAGGAAGTATTTGGTCTTTGGTGGTCAGCAGCGCTCCGAGGTAGCAGGGCAGATGCTGGGCAGCTGAAATGCAGCCGGCTCCCGGGTCTCCTCCCTCCTCACCCCGCGAGCAGACTGGAGAAGTTCCCCTCTCTCTCCCCGGAAACAGCCGGGCCCCTCCAGAAGCCTCGTGCTCCCCTGAGTAGCTCCCCGCCTCCCCGCTCCCGGAAATCCGCATTTCCCCTCCGGGTAGCTCCGGTCCCACCCACCCGCCCATCCAGGGCCATCAAAAACCCTGGGCACAGCCAAGCGGGTTCTGTTAGCATAAATGGGAAAAAATTCTCCCCACTCATACATTGAAGGAACACAATCCCAACCTTCAACATTATCCACCCCGAATTTTTCCCATGCCAACATGCTACAGCAAATTAAAAACCTTTCAATCATATACATACAGGCAGTTACAGGCACAGTATCATAGATAATTCACCCTAGAACAAGGTCTCCTTGGGGAATGCATCGGGTCTCTCCATCCTTTTGCATCACCCACCAAGTGCAACCTGGTCCTTGAGCGAAAACCACCCCACGAACAGGATTGTCTTTGCTGGAGGCAGAGTTCACCCAAACAGTTTTCCTAACATGCCTCTCAGGTGTACCACTGGGACCTTATCTCCATCTGGGTGTTCCCAAAGGCTCAGATTGGGCAGGACCTGCTCGGTTAGTGGAACCTCGGGTATTCACTAACCATGTGGCCTTTGGTAAATTAATCTCCCAGTTCTTAAAAGTCCCCCCACCAAGTGCTTTTAAGGTGGTTTTAAGCAGGCCATTGCACCGTTCGACTTTCCCAGCGGCTGGTGCATGGTAGGGAATATGGTACACCCACTCAATGCCATGTTCTTTAGCCCAGGTGCTAACAAGGCTATTTTTGAAATGAGTCCCATTGTCTGACTCAATTCTCAGGGGTACCATGTCTCCAAAGGACTTGTTTTTCCAGGCCTAGGATGGTGTTCCTAGCAGTAGCGTGGGGCACAGGGTAGGTCTCCAACCACCCGGTGGTGGCTTCCACCATGGTCAGGACGTAGCGCTTGCCTTGGCGGGTCTGAGGCAGTGTGATGTAGTCAATCTGCCAGGCCTCTCCGTACTTGTATTTGGACCATCGCCCACCATACCAAAGGGGGCTTCACCGCTTGGCTTGCTTGATGGCAGCACACGTCTCACAGTCATGGATAACCTGGGAAATACTGTCCATGGTTAGATCCACCCCTCGGTCTCGTGCCCACTTATAGGTGGCGTCTCTGCCCTGATGACCTGAGGCATCATGGGCCCATCGAGCCAGGAACAATTCTCCCTTGTGTTCCCAATCTAAGTCTATCTTTGACACCTCTATCTGTGCAGCCTGATCTACCCGCCTCGTTGTGCCGGTGTTCTTCACTAGCCCGACTCTTGGGAACATGGGCATCCACATGGCGGACTTTCACAGGTAGTTTCTCTATCCGAGTGGCAATGTCTTTCCACTCATCAGCAGCCCAGATTGGCTTTCCTCTACGTTGCCAGTCAGCCTTTTTCCACCTTTCCAGCCAGCCCCACAGAGCATTGGCTACCATCCATGAATCAGTGTAGAGGTAGAGCTTTGGCCATTTCTCTCTCAGCAATGTCCAAGGCCAGCTGAACAGCTTTGAGTTCAGCAAGTTGGCTTGATCCACCTTCTCCTTCGGTAGCTTGTGCAACCTGTCGTGTGGGGCTCCAGGCGGCTGCTTTCACTTCGATTCATTCCCACGATGCGACAGGAACCGTGAAAAGAGCGTAGCGTTTTCATCTGCTGGCAGCTGGTTGTGCGGTGCAGGGCTTCTTCAGCTCGGGTCACTTTGCTTCTGCTCCTCCTCTCGTGAGACCAAAATCTTCACCTTCTGGCCAGTTTGTAATTATCTCCAAAATCCCAGGGCGATTTGGGTTACTAAATGCGGGCGCTGCGTGATGAGGGCAATCCACTTGCTCCATGTGTGGCTCGGTGGCATGGTGGGTGAAGGAACCTTTCCTTTGAACATCACCAGCACTGGCAGTCAGGTGCCAGGAGAAGTTGTGCTTCTGTGCCAATTACCTCTGAGGCAGCTTGAACTCCTTCATAGGCAGCCAAGATTTCCTTCTCCGTCGGAGTGTAATTGGCTTCAGAACCTCTGTAACCTCTGCTCCAGAATCCCAGGGGTCGGCCTCGGAAGTTTCACCAGGCACCTTCTGCCAAAGGCTCCAGGACAGACCATGGTTCCCGGCTGCAGAGTGAGAACATTCTTTACCTCTGGTCCTGTCCTGACTGGGCCAAGGGCTACAGCATGAGCGATCTCCTGCTTGATCTGGGCGAAGGCTTGCTGCTGTTCAGGGCCCCAGTGGAAATCATTCTTCTTGCGGGTGACCAGGTAGAGAGGGCTCACAATCTGGCTGTATTCAGGGATATGCATTCTCCAAAAGCCTATGGCACCTAGGAAAGCTTGTGTTTCCTTCTTGCTTGTTGGTGCTGACATTGCAGTGATCTTATTGATGACCTCAGTGGGGACTAGGCGCGGCGATCTTGCCACTTCACTCCCAGGAACTGGATCTCTCGAGCAGGTCCTTTGACTTTGCTTTTTCTTGATGGCAAAGCCAGCTTCCAGCAAAATCTGGATGATTTTCTCTCTCCCTTCTCAAAGACCTCTGTTGCCGTGTTCCCCACAAATGATGTCATCAATGTATTGCAAATGTTCTGGGGCCTCACCCTTTTCCAGTGCAGCCTGGATCAGCCCGTGCAGATGGTGGGCTGTGTTTCCACCCTGGGGCAGTCGGTTCCAGGTGTACTGCACACCCCTCCAGGTGAAAGCAAACTGAGGCCTGCACTCTGCTGCCAAAGGAATGGAGAAAATGCATTGGCAATGTCAATGGTAGCATACCACTTCACGCTGCCTTGGACTCCAGCTCGTACTGCGCTCCAGCATGTCGACACGGCTGCGCTCAGCGGTGGAGTCACTTCATTCAGGCACGATAGTCCACAGTCAATCTCCCCCATTCCTCAGACTTGGGCATTGGCCAGATGGGCTGTTGAAGGGTGAGTGGGTTTTGCTCACCACCCTTGGCTCTCCAGCTCCGCGGATCATCTTGTGGATGGGGATCACAGCATCTCGACATTTGTCCGGTACTGCCGGGCGTGCACTGTCATGGTGGCAATTGGTACCTGTTGCTCTGTCACTTTCAGGAGTCCCACTGCAGATGGATTTTCTGACAGTCCAGGCAAGGTGTTCAACTGCTTAATACTCTCTGCCTGATACAGCAGCAATTCCAAAAGCCCACCTGAATCCTTTGATCTTTGTAGTAGCCATTCCTGAGGAAGTCTGTGCCTAGAATGCACGGTGCCCCTGGCCAGTTACAATCGGATGTTTCTGCCACCCCTTCCCTGTCAGGCTAATCTCAGCTTCCATAAAGTAAATTCCTGTGATCCCCTGTCCTTTCATTAGTGAAACAGAGTACCTTCCCACATGTTCTGATGGTATCAGGTAACAGGATTGTCTTTGCTGGAGGCAGAGTTCACCCAAACAGTTTTCCTAACATGCCTCTCAGGTGTACCACTGGGACCTTATCTCCATCTGGTGTTCCCAAAGGCTCAGATTGGGCAGGACCTGCTCGGTTAGTGGAACCTCGGGTGTTCACTAACCATGTGGCCTTTGGTAAATTAATCTCCCAGTTCTTAAAAGTCCCCCCCACCAAGTGCTTTTAAGGTGGTTTTAAGCAGGCCATTGCACCGCTCGACTTTCCCATGCTGGTGCATGGTAGGGAATATGGTACACCCACTCAATGCCATGTTCTTTAGCCCAGGTGCTAACAAGGCTATTTTGAAATGAGTCCCATTGTCTGACTCAATTCTCTCAGGGGTACCATGTCTCCAAAGGACTTGTTTTTCCAGGCCTAGGATGGTGTTCCTAGCAGTAGCGTGGGGCACAGGGTAGGTCTCCAACCACCCGGTGGTGGCTTCCACCATGGTCAGCACATAGCGCTTGCCTTGGCGGGTCTGAGGCAGTGTGATGTAGTCAATCTGCCAGGCCTCTCTGTACTTGTATTTGGACCATCGCCCACCATACCAGAGGGCTTCACCCGCTTAGATTGCTTGATGGCAGCACACGTCTCACAGTCATGGATAACCTGGGAAATACTGTCCATGGTTAGATCCACCCCTCGGTCTCGTGCCCACTTATAGGTGGCGTCTCTGCCCTGATGACCTGAGGCATCATGGGTCCATCGAGCCAGGAACAATTCTCCCTTGTGTTCCCAATCTAAGTCTATCTTTGACACCTCTATCTGTGCAGCCTGATCTACCCGCTCGTTGTGCCGGTGTTCTTCACTAGCCCGACTCTTGGGAACATGGCATCCACATGGCGGACTTTCACAGGTAGCTTTCTATCCAGTGGCAATGTCTTTCCACTCATCAGCAGCCCAGATTGGCTTTCCTCTACGTTGCCAGTCAGCCTTTTTCCACCTTTCCAGCCAGCCCCACAGAGCATTGGCTACCATCCATGAATCAGTGTAGAGGTAGAGCTTTGGCCATTTCTCTCTCTCAGCAATGTCCAAGGCCAGCTGAACAGCTTTGAGTTCAGCAAGTTGGCTTGATCCACCTTCTCCTTCGGTAGCTTGTGCAACCTGTCGTGTGGGGCTCCAGGGACGGCTGCTTTCCACTTCCGATTCATTCCCACGATGCGACAGGAACCGTCGGTGAAAAGAGCGTAGCACGTTTCATCTGCTGGCAGCTGGTTGTACGGTGGGGCTTCTTCAGCTCAGGTCACTTGCTTCTGCTCCTCCTCCTCGGCGAGACCAAAATCTTCACCTTCTGGCCAGTTTGTAATTATCTCCAAAATCCCAGGGCGATTTGGGTTACCAATGCGACGCTGCGTGATGAGGGCAATCCACTTGCTCCATGTGGCGTCGGTGGCATGGTGGGTAGAAGGAACCTTTCCTTTGAACATCCACCCCAGCACTGGCAGTCGGGGTGCCAGGAGAAGTTGTGCTTCTGTGCCAATTACCTCTGAGGCAGCTTGAACTCCTTCATAGGCAGCCAAGATTTCCTTCTCCGTTGGAGTGTAATTGGCTTCAGAACCTCTGTAACCTCTGCTCCAGAATCCCAGGGGTCGGCCTCGAGTTTCACCAGGCACCTTCTGCCAAAGGCTCCAGGACAGACCATGGTTCCCGGCTGCAGAGTAGAGAACATTCTTTACCTCTGGTCCTGTCCTGACTGGGCCAAGGGCTACAGCATGAGCGATCTCCTGCTTGATCTGGGCGAAGGCTTGCTGCTGTTCAGGGCCCCAGTGGAAATCATTCTTCTTGCGGGTGACCAGGTAGAGAGGGCTCACAATCTGGCTGTATTCAGGGATATGCATTCTCCAAAAGCCTATGGCACCTAGGAAAGCTTGTGTTTCTCTCTTGCTTGTTGGTGCTGACATTGCAGTGATCTTATTGATGACCTCAGTGGGGACCCTGGCGCCGTCCGTCTTGCCACTTCACTCCCAGGAACTGGATCTCTCGAGCAGGTCCTTTGACTTTGCTTTTCTTGATGGCAAAGCCAGCTTCCAGCAAAATCTGGATGATTTTCTCTCCTTCTCAAAGACCTCTGTTGCCGTGTTCCCCACACAATGATGTCATCAATGTATTGCAAATGTTCTGGGGCCTCACCTTTTCCAGTGCAGCCTGGATCAGCCCGTGGCAGATGGTGGGGCTGTGTTTCCACCCCTGGGGCAGTCGGTTCCAGGTGTACTGCACACCCCCTCAGGTGAAAGCAAACTGAGGCCTGCACTCTGCTGCCAAAGGAATGGAGAAAAATGCATTGGCAATGTCAATGGTAGCATACCACTTCGCTGCCTTGGACTCCAGCTCGTACTGCAGCTCCAGCATGTCCGGCACGGCTGCGCTCAGCGGTGGAGTCACTTCATTCAAAGGCACGATAGTCCACAGTCAATCTCCATTCCCTCTCAGACTTGCGCACGGGCCAGATGGGGCTGTTGAAGGGTGAGTGGGTTTTGCTCACCACCCTTGGCTCTCCAGCTCACGGATCATCTTGTGGATGGGGATCACAGCATCTCGATTTGTCCGGTACTGCCGGTGCACTGTCATGGTGGCAATTGGTACCTGTTGCTCTGTCACTTTCAGGAGTCCCACTGCAGATGGATTTTCTGACAGTCCAGGCAAGGTGTTCAACTGCTTAATACTCTCTGCCGATACAGCAGCATTCCAAAAGCCCACCTGAATCCCCTTGGATCTTTGTAGTAGCCATTCCTGAGGAAGTCTATGCCTAGAATGCACGGTGCCCCTGGGCCAGTTACAATCGGATGTTTCTGCCACCCTTCCCTGTCAGGCTAATCTCAGCTTCCAGCAAAGTAAATTCCTGTGATCCCCTGTCACCCCAACAATGCAAACAGGTACCTTCCCATGTTCTGATGGTATCAGGGTGCATTCTGAACCAGTATCAACTAACATTCTATGTTTCTGTGGCTTTGATGTGCCAGGCCATCGCACCCACACTACCCAGTAGATCCTGTTATCCCATGCCTCTCCTGGCTAGAGGCAGGGCCCCTCTAGCCCTGGTTATTATTTCCTTCCTGGGCATACATAGTGGAGGTCCCTTCCAGGATCTGACAGATCATCCTCCCTTCTGTAGTACCCTGCACCTTGGTTGTGGGAGGTCGAGGCTACCTTCATTTTAGCGTGGTTCCCTCGGTTGGCATTTCCCTCCTGAGCTGACGCACCCGTGCTGCCAGGACAGAAGTGGGCTTCCCATCCCATTTTTCCATGTTTTCCCATGGTCTCGCAGGAAGAACCACAGGTCAGTTCGTGAGGAGTATCCTCTGTCCCTAGCTGGGGGGTGTTGGGTGTGAGATTTGGGGCCTGTGACTCGTACTGGTGCTGCATTGATCTTCCTTATCTCCTCCCTTATAATCTCCCTCACCTCTCCTTTCAACCCTCTCATCCCCTTCATCTCCTCTTGGACCTGTTGGAGGTCCCTGGCCACAGCAGAGACCTTGGCCTGCACTGGGCCATTAATCATACTGTCAAAATTTCTGAGCTTGCTGGCAACAGAACCTACTGTCTCTCGGTGGTCATCAGCCCTAATCAGTGCAATGTAGGTAGCAAATTCAGGTGGCCCCAGGGGTTGCCAGATCCCACAACATCTGCCCTGTGCACCTGACCTTGTCAGGGTCATTGTCATGCTGTCCATCCATCCCAAAGAGTACCTCTAATACTGCCACTTCCCTCAGCTGCTGGATCCCTTCATCAATGGTCTTCCAGCGCATTCTATGGTGGTGCTCCTGCATTCTCTCTTTGTGGATAAACTTCTCTCACACTCATTAGAAGCCGTTCCCAAAGGGAAAGGAGGCCTTGCTCCTTACGAATGTCTGGTCCACACCTGAGTCCTGGGACAAGGATCCCAAATTCCTGGCCTCAGTGCCATCCAGTTGTACACCTCTCCCCATAAGGTCCCAGACACGAAGTAACCAGGTTGTAAAAGGCTCACGGCCCCGTCGCACAATGTCTTTTCGCAGGTTACGGAGAGTGTCATATGAGAGAGACTCGGTGACAATCTCAACCTCTGGCTCCCTTTGCTGACTGTGAGGACCCTCCTGGCTGATCCCCACTATCTAGGTGCTTTGTTTTAATCTTAGATTTCCGAGTTTCCACAGGGGCAACTGCTGCTGGCTGTGGCTGCCCCTGTGATCCAGCTGGAACCTGGACAGATGTAACATCTACGGGTTTCACTGCAGCACCATCAGACTCTCCTCTTTAGGCAGGGGAGGGTTTCTCACTAGCTGGGAAAGGTGCTCCTTCAACACCTGGCCCATGTCCCGTATCTCCTTCACTAGAACCCCACCCACTCTGGCTGGTTCATTTCTGCAGTGGGCTGTGGGCAACACCAGGCTCTGGGGCAGCATCTCTAGTCTCAGGGACAGGGGCAGGCTCTGGGGCAGCATCCCTCACGGTTGTTATCCAAGCCAGTATTCCCTTGTTTCTGAATGCTAAGTAAAGCAGGCCCATCAGCAACACCAGCCACGGAATAATAATACTAGCAATTAAAGCAAATCTGAAATCCTTGAAAACTGGTGGGTAGCCTCAAAAAACTGGGTAACAGGTTGGGAGAAAATTTCCCTTGCATTCATTGCCTCACAGTAAGTACCATTGTTGAAATAATCCCAGAAACACGCAGTTAGAGTACGATAGCTCAGGATCCATGTGGCAAATTTCCAGAAAAACTAAAAACCCATGAATTCCTGACAAAATCAATCCAAAACACAAATCGGATCATAGCTACAATAAATTTGGTGAGGGGGCCCATATTCAAAAAAAGGGCTTGCAAATGGGAGAGAAATATCTGTGACCACGTGGAGCCCAAACCAGATTAAACTAGACAACATGTTGCTGCTTAAGAGCTGCTACTCCTCTCTTAACTCGCCTTTTAATGCCCTCAGCCCCACGTTACGCCAAAATCTGTCCTGGTTTTAGGACAGAGTTCTGCCAAAAACGGCAGAAGTTCCCTTTGAAATAGAGAAATCAATATCACCCTCCGAGTGTTATAATTGTTTCAAATCAAGGACTCAAGGCGGAGATAAGGAGGTAAAAGTAACAGCTCTTTACTACTCTAACTCACAGCACAAGTAGAAAACAACAGTAATTATTAAAATTACCGACGAAAAACAGAAGAAAAGTCAGTTGTAGTCCTTTCTTAGACGCGGACACACTCCGTCTGTGTCCGTTCCTGGGGTGTAACTGTAGCAGGGCCGGCACAGCTGCAGGCGCAGGCGGGAGCCAGGGAGGTGGAGTGGAACAGCCGCGGCCGGGCTGGCTCAGGTGGGAGCTCTTCACTCCGATCCTGTGTCCAGATGAGCAGTGTATTCCCAGAGGTAGGAAGTATTTGGTCTTTGGTGGTCAGCAGCGCCTCCGAGGTAGCAGGGCAGATGCTGGGCAGCTGAAATGCAGCCGGCTCCCGGGTCTCCTCCTCCTCACCCCGCCGAGCAGACTGGAGAAGTTCCCTCTCTCTCCCCGGAAACAGCCGGGCCCCTCCAGAAGCCTCGTGCTCCCCTGAGTAGCTCCCCGCCCCCTCCCCCGCTCCCCGGAAATCCGCATCCGCCTCCGGGTAGCTCCGGTCCCACCCACCCGCCCATCCAGGGCCATCACAGACCCTGGGCACAGCCGGCGGGTTCTGTTAGCATTACAATGGGAAAAAATTCTCCCCACTCATACATTGAAGGAACACAATCCCAACCTTCAACACAGCTCAAATTCCGAATGGATCAGGATTTCACTTAGACTAAAAATGCCACCAGTTAGAACCCTGGCTACTTTTGAAGAGACGGTATCTTCCTCCTAAATGGTATTAAGAAACTGCGAGGGTGTGGTTTTTTCAGAGGGAAAATTGCCAATGTTCATATCCAGGGCCCTTGGCCTGAGACTGGTCGTCTGAAACCTCAAATTCCGAAGGAATCAGGATTTCTCCCAGTCTAAAACTGCCACCACTGAGAACCCTGGCTGTTCATGGAGTGCCAAAATTCTCCTCTAAATGGATATTACAAAAGTGGTGAAGTGATCTTTATTTCACAGAGAAATAGGCCCTTCTATGCATGCAGGGGCATGGTTCTGAGACTGGGCTTTGGCGTGCTATAATTCCAAACCTAATGTTTTCTCGCAGACTAAAAATGCCAGCAGTTAGAAGCCTGGTTACTTTTGGAGAGACCAACACTACCTCCAAACTGGTATTAAGAAACTGGGAGGGTGTGGTTTTTTTCAGAGGGAAAATGGCCCATGTTCGTAGCAAGGGCAATTGGCCTGAGACTGGGTGTCTGACAGTTAAAATTCCGAAAGAATCAGGATTTCTCCCAGACTAAAGACGCCACCACTTAGAACCTTAGCTCCTGCTGTAGATAAAATGTCTTCCTCCAAACTGGTATTAAGAAACGGGGAGGGTGTGGGTTTTTTCAGAGGGAAAATGCCCAGTGTTCGTGTCCAAGGCAATGGGCCTGGGACTGGTCGTCTGAAATCTAAAATTCCGAAGGGATCAGGATATCTACCAGATTGATGATGGGAGAACCATGAGAACCCTGGCTACTTTGGAGTGACCAACACTACCTCCACACATGTATAAAGAAACTGGGAGGGTGTGCGTTTTTTCAGAGGGAAAATGGCATGTGTTCTTATCCAGGGACGTTGGCCTGAGACTGGGTGTCTGACATCTAAAATTCCAAAATGATCAGGATTTCTCCCAGACTAAAGATGCCACCCCTAAGAATCCTGGCTACTTTTGGAGATACAATGACTTCCTAAAAACTGCTTTTAAGAAACTGGGAGGGTGTGTTTTTTTTCCGAGGGCAAATGGCCAGTGTTCATATCCAGGATAATTGGCCTGAGACTGGGCGTCTGACAGCTAAAATTCCGAAGAGATCAGGATTTCTCCCAGATTAAAGATCCCACCACTTAGAATCCTGGCTAATATTGGAGAGACCAACACTACCTCCAAACTGGTATTAAGAAACTGGGAGGGTGTGGTTTTTTTCAGAGGGAAAATGGCCCATGTTCGTAGCAAGGGCAATTGGCCTGAGACTGGGTGTCTGACAGTTAAAATTCCGAAAGAATCAGGATTTCTCCCAGACTAAAGACGCCACCACTTAGAACCTTAGCTCCTGCTGTAGATAAAATGTCTTCCTCCAAACTGGTATTAAGAAACGGGGAGGGTGTGGTTTTTTCAGAGGAAACTGCTTTAAAAACTGTGAGATGGTCTTCTTACAGTGGTAAAATGGCCAGGTGTTTTCCAGGAAATTGGCCTGATGCGTTGATCAGCAATTCCTAAGGGACAGGATTTCTAAAATTCGAATGCACAGGATACACCATGCTATGGAAGAGACGTAAACCCTGCTACTTGGGTACTAAAAACTGGGAGGGTGGTTAACTGGAGGGAATTGCAATGTTCTATCCAGGGCAATGGCCTGAGTTATCAGGGTCTGAAACCTCAAATCTGAGGATCGTCGATATCTCATCAAAGACGTGCCCCAACCAAGATGCTCACACTTAGGAACCAAGCTCCTTTGAATACAAACTACTCGAAGCTGTTACTTTCGCAGAGAATAGGTTTTTCAGGAATGGCAGTGTTCCGAGACTGGCTGCTGGCGCTGACTTCCAAACTCGAATGTTTTCAGACTAACAAAAATGCCACCAGTTAGAACCTGGCTACTTTTAAACACACTACCTCCAAACGGTATAAGAAACTGGAGGGGGTTTTAGAGGGAATTGGTTCCAGATGATTCTGTTCAGTATGGGCCTGCCTGTCTGAGTAATCGAAACACATCGATTTCTCCCAGACAATTTCCCACCCTAGAACCTAGCCCCATGAGAATGTCTTCATGCAAAGCTCTCTAAATGGATGAGTGTTTAGTGATTTATTTCCAATGAATCCAGGCTAATGCTGGACTGGGCATGGATCCTGAACTGGAAGGATCTAGATTCAAACCATGATTTAGATGACACATGAGAACCCTGGACTTTTGGAGTCCAACACTACTCCAAACTGTATATAAGAAACGGGAGGGTGTGGTTTTTTCAGAGGAAAATGGCCCATGTTCTTATCCAGGGACCTTGGCCTGGACTGGGTCTGACATTAAAATTCAAATGATCAGGATTTCTCCCAGACTAAAGATGCCACCCTAAGAACCTGGCTACTTTTGGAGATACATGACTTCCTAAACTGCTTTTAAGAAACTGGGAGGGTGTGTTTTTTCCAGAGGAAATGGCCAGTGTTCATTCAGGATAATTGGCCTGAGACTGGGCGTCTGACAGCTAAAACTCGAAGAGATCAGGATTTCTCCCAGATTAAAGATCCCACCACTTAGAATCCTGGCTACTTTGGAGAGACCAACACTACCTCCAAACTGGTATTAAGAAACTGGAGGTGTGGTTTTTCAGAGGAAAATGGCCCATTTCTATCCAGGGACTTGGCCTGAGACTGGGTGTCTGACAGTTAAAATTCCAAAGAATCAAGGATTTCTCCCAGACTAAAGAGTACAACTTAAACTTAGCTCCTGCTAGAAATAAAATGTCTTCCCAAAGCTGTTATAAGAAACTGGGAGGGTGTGGTTTTTCAGAGGGAAAATGGCCAATGTTCTTATCCAGGGACCTTGGCCTGAGACTGGCGTCTGACAGCTCAAATTCCGAAGGGATCAGGATTTCTCAGACAAAAGATGCACCAGTTAGAACCCTGGCTACTTTTGAAGAGACGTATCTTCCTCCAAACTGGTATTAAGAAACTGGGAGGGTGTGGTTTTTTCAGAGGGAAATTGCCATGTTCATATCCAGGCCCTTGGCCTGAGATGATGTCTGACTCCAAATTCAAATGATCAGGTTTCTCCAGACTAAAATGCCATCCAGAACCTGGCTCTTCTGGAGTCTAACAATATTCCTAAATGGATTTAGACAAAGTGGTAGTGATCTTTTTTCAGGAAAATGGCCTTCATCATCCAGGTATGGCCTGAGACTGGGCTTTGCAGGCTAAAATTCCAAGACATCAAGTTTCTCGCCAGATAAAAATCCACATTAGAACCTAATATTTGGAGAGACCAACACTACTCCAAACTGGTATTAAGAAACTGGGAGGTGTGGTTTTTTCAGAGGAAAATGGCCCATGTTTAAATACAGTGGGAAGGGTGTCTGACAGTTAAAAAAATTGAATCAGTTCTCCCAGATAAAGGCACACTTAGAATGGTATTAAGAAACTGGGAGGGTGTGGTTTTTTTCAGAG
This sequence comes from Muscicapa striata striata, assembly GCA_030060385.1. Lineage (NCBI taxonomy): Eukaryota > Metazoa > Chordata > Aves > Passeriformes > Muscicapidae > Muscicapa > Muscicapa striata. Next base: position 3,650 of record JAREIS010003649.1, on the reverse strand, counting down.
GGAAAATGGCCCATGTTCGTAACAAGGGCAATTGGCCTGAGACTGGGTGTCTGACAGTTAAAATTCCGAAAGAATCAGGATTTCTCCCAGACTAAAGACGCCACCACTTAGAACCTTAGCTCCTGCTGTAGATAAAATGTCTTCCTCCAAACTGGTATTAAGAAACGGGGAGGGTGTGGGTTTTTTCAGAGGGAAAATGCCCAGTGTTCGTGTCCAAGGCAATGGGCCTGGGACTGGTTGTCTGAAATCTAAAATTCTGAAGCGATCAGGATATCTACCAGATTGATGATGGGAGAACCATGAGAACCCTAGCTACTTTGGAGTGACCAACACTACCTCCACACATGTATAAAGAAACTGGGAGGGTGTGCGTTTTTTCAGAGGGAAAATGGTCCATGTTCTTATCCAGGGACGTTGGCCTGAGACTGGGTGTCTGACATCTAAAATTCCGAAATGATCAGGATTTCTCCCAGACAAAAGATGCCACCACTTAGAATCCTGGCTAATATTGCAGAGACAAACCCTACCTCCAAACTGGTATTAAGAAACTGGGAGGGTGTGGTTTTTTTCAGAGGGAAATTGGTCAATGTTCCTTTCCAGGGACCTTAGCCTGAGACTGGGCGTCTGACAGCTCAAATTCCGAATGGATCAGGATTTCTCCTAGACAAAAGACGCTACCAGTTAGAAACCTGGCTACTTTTGAAGAGACTGTATCTTCCTCCTAAATGGTATTAAGAAACTGGGAGGGTGTGGTTTTTTTCAGAGGGAAAATTGCCAATGTTCATATCCAGGGCCCTTGGCCTGAGACTGGTCGTCTGAAACCTCAAATTCCGAAGGAATCAGGATTTCTCCCAGTCTAAAACTGCCACCACTGAGAACCCTGGCTGTTCATGGAGTGCCAAAAGCCTCCTCTAAATGGATATTACAAAAGTGGTGAAGTGATCTTTATTTCACAGAGAAATAGGCCCTTCGTTGCATGCAGGGGCATGGTCCTGAGACTGGGCTTCGGCCTGCTAAAATTGCAAACGTAATGTTTTCTCGCAGACTAAAAATGCCAGCAGTAAGAAGCCTGGTTACTTTTGGAGAGACCAACACTACTTCCAAACTGGTATTAAGAAACTGGGAGGGTGTGGTTTTTTATAGAGGGAAAATGGCCCATGTTCCTATCCAGGGACCTTGGCCTGCGACTGGGTGTCTGACAGTTAAAATTCCGAAAGGATCAGGATTTCTCCCAGACTAAAGATGCCACCCCTTAGAACCTTAGCTCCTGTTGCAGATAAAATGTCTTCCTAAAAACTGGTATTAAGAAACTGGAAGGGTGTGGTTTTTTTCAGAGGGAAATTGGCCAATGATTGTATCCAGGGTAATTGGCCTGAGACTGGGTGTCTGACAGCTAAAATTCGGAATGGATCAGGATTTCTCGCAGACTAAAGATGTCACCACTGAGAACCCTGGCTACTATTGGAGTGTCCAACACTACCTCCAAACTGGTATAAAGGAGCTGGGAGGGTGTGGTTTTTTTCAGAGGGAAAATGGCCCATGTTCTTATCCAGGGACCTTGGCCTGAGACTGGGTGTCTGACATCTAAAATTCCGAAATGATCAGGATTTCTCCCAGACTAAAAATGCCACCCCTTAGAATCCTGGCTACTTTTGGAGATACAATGACTTCCTAAAAACTGCTTTTAAGAAACTGGGAGGGTGTGTTTTTTTTCCGTGGGGAAATGGCCAGTGTTCATATCCAGGATAATTGGCCTGAGACTGGGCGTCTGACAGCTAAAAGTCCGAAGGGATCAGGATTTCTCCCAGATTAAAGATCCCACCACTTAGAATCCTGGCTAATATTGGAGAGACCAACACTACCTCCAAACTGGTATTAAGAAACTGGGAGGGTGTGGCTTTTTCAGAGGGAAAATGGCCCATGTTCAGAGCAAGGGCAATTGGCCTGAGACTGGGTGTCTGACAGTTAAAATTCGAAAAGAATCAGGATTTCTCCCAGACTAAAGACGCCACCACTTAGAACCTTAGCTCCTGCTGTAGATAAAATGACTTCCTCCAAACTGGTATTAAGAAACTGGGAGGGTGTGGTTTTTTTCAGAGCGAAAATGGCCTATGTTCGTGTCCAAGGCAATGGGCCTGGGACTGGTCGTCTGAAATCTAAAATTCAAGGGAGCAGGATATCTACCAGATTGATGATGGGAGAACCATGAGAACCCTGGCTACTTTGGAGTGACCAACACTACCTCCACACATGTATAAAGAAACTGGGAGGGTGTGCATTTTTTCAGAGGGAAAATGGCATGTGTTCTTATCCAGGGACCTTGGCCTGAGACTGGGTGTCTGACATCTAAAATTCTGAAATGATCAAGATTTCTCCCAGACAAAAGATGCCACCACTTAGAATCCGGGCTAGTTTTGGAGAGACAAACCCTACCTCCAAACTGGTTTAAGAAACTGGGAGGTGTGGTTTTTTTCAGAGGGAAATTGGTCAATGTTCCTTTCCAGGATAATTGTAGCCTGAGACTGGGCGGTCTGACAGCTCAAATTCCAAATGGATCAGGATTTCTCCTAGACAAAAGATGCCACCAGTTAGAAACCCTGGCTACTTTTGAAGAGACTGTATCTTCCTCCTAAATGGTATTAAGAAACTGGGAGGGTGTGGTTTTTTCAGAGGGAAAATTGCCAATGTTCATATCCAGGGCCCTTGGCCTGAGACTGGTCGTCTGAAACCTCAAATTCAAGGAATCAGGATTTCTCCCAGTCTAAAACTGCCACCACTGAGAACCCTGGCTGTTCATGGAGTGCCAAAATTCTCCTCTAAATGGATATTACAAAAGTGTTGAAGTGATCTTTATTTCACAGAGAAATAGGCCCTTCTATGCATGCAGGGGCATGGTCCTGAGACTGGGCTTCGGCCTGCTAAAATTCCAAACCTAATGTTTTCTCGCAGACTAAAAATGCCAGCAGTTAAGCCTGGTTTCTTTTGGAGACCAACACTACTTCCAAACTGGTATTATTAGAAACTGGGAGGGTGTGGTTTTTATAGAGGGAAAATGGCCCATGTTCCTATCCAGGGACTCGGCCGCGACTGGGTGTCTGACAGTTAAAAATCTTGAAGGATCAGGATTTCTCCCAGACTAAAGATGCCACCCTTAGAATCCTGGCTACTTTTGGAGATACAATGCCCTCAAACTGCCTTTAAGAAACTGGGAGGGTGTGGGTTTTTTCAGAGGGAAAATAGCCAATGTTCGTATCAGGGCAATTGCCCTGAGACTGGGCGTCTGACAGCTCAAATTCGAAAGGGTCAGGATTTCTCCTAGACTAAAATGCCACCACTGAGAAGCCTGGCTGTTCATGGAGTGCCAATAACCTCCTCTAAATGGGTATTACAAGAAGTGGTTAAATGATCTTTATTTCACAGGAGAATAGGCTCTTCTTTGCATGCAGAGGCATGGTCCTGAAAGCAGGGCTTGACCTGCTAAAATTCGAAAGGATCAGGATTTCTCCCAGACTAAATATACCAGCAGATAGAAGGCCGGTGGTTTTGCAAAGATCACCACTACCTCAAAACTGGTATTAAGAAACTGGGAAGGTGTGGGTTTTTTAGAGGATAAGTGGCCAATGTTGGTATCCAGGGCAATTGGCCTGAGA
>JAREIS010003648.1:0-38393 GCA_030060385.1 Muscicapa striata striata | reverse complement strand
GAAGCCTGCTTTTGAGAGAAACTACCTCCAAACTGATTAAGAAACTGGGAGGTTGTTTTTTTGAGGAGAATGGCCAATGTTCGGTCCAGAGCTATTGGCCGAGACTGGTCGTCTGACAGCTCAAATTCCAAAGGTCAGGACTTCCCCTCAGACTAAAGATGCCACCACTTAGAACCTGGCTACTTTGCAGAGATAATGTTCCTCAAAAGCCATTAAGAAACTGGGAGGTGTGTTTTTTCATAGGCAAAATGGCCAATGTCGTCCAGGGCCCTAGGCCGGAGACTGGGCTCTGACAGCAAAAATTCTGAAAGGATCAGGATTTCTCTCAGACTAAAGATGCCACCTGTTAGAACCCTGGCTACATTTGGAGAGGCGCCGTCTTCTTTAAAAATGGTATTGAAACAGGGGAGGGTGTTAGTTTTTGTTCAGAGGGAAAATTGCCATTGTTCATATCCAGGGCCCTTGGCTGGAGGCAGGGCATCTGACAGCTAAAATTCCGAAGGATCAGGTTTACTCCCAGACTAAAACGCCACCAGTTAGAAGCCTGGCCCTTTTGGAGGACAATCTTCCTCAGAATGATCATAAAGAAACTGGGAGGTGTGTTTTTTCAGAGGAATATGGCCAATGTTCGTATCAGGCAATTGGCTTGAGACTGGGCGTCTGACAGCTAAAATTCCAAAGGACAGGATTCTCCTAGACTAAAGATGCCACCACTGAGAAAATTGGCTGTTCTGGAGCCAAAGCCTCCTCTAAACGGATATTACAAAAGTGGTGAAGTGATTTTTTGTCATAGAAAATAGGCCCTTCTTGATGCAGGGCCTTGGCATGAGACTGGGCTTGACCAGTTAAAATTCAAAAGGTCAAAATTTCTCCAGTAAGTACTTACCACGGCTTTGAGAATAACATGTCAGGATGCTAGAAGGTCATACTTAACGACAAGCATCAGACTGAATACTATTGATCAGCTGCCTTCGTGAAAGTATTGGGATGCAGGGCGATGTTTGTGTCGAAAACATGAGCAGTGCTGCTGTGTCATGTGTCTTTATTTTCAGTTAAACATCTTCGGGAGAGAATTCAAGAGTGCTAAACTCGACAAAGAAACAGTGCACTGTCCAGTAGAAGCATAGAAAAAATTTCAGACAGGTTTTTTGAGAAATAACACGTAGCGCAAGTTTTTGTCTGTGCCTGTGAAATATCTGGAATGAGATCGTCAATTGTTGGACAGTGGAAGTCCTGCGGTGTGTCATTTTCTTATCTTCAGTTAAACTTCTCTGTCAGAGTTCAAGTGCTTGGAACTCTTCAAGAAACAGGGCAGACGATCGGTAGAGAGGCATAGAAGAAGCACGCCACTGTTTTGAGCAAATAAACGTAGCAGCAGAGTGTTTTGTGTGAGAGAGGGTGACAATCACCTCCATTTAGCGAAAACCTGCAGATTGAAACCAAAAAGGAGTGACAGTCCTGCGGTTATTTAGGCTAGTGTAAAAGATCGAACGCTTGTTAACATCAAGATGAACCGGAACAGAACTTTTTTGGGCCCGGGGACAACATTGCTATGGCAGAGGAAATGATCTTGGGGCCTTTCTCTTTTTTGGGTTTTGGTTTGCAGCGATGGGGGCCCGTAGAAGGTGCATGTATAAACAATTTAAAAACCTGCGGCTTTTTAGAATAACCAGGCAGATGTCGTAAGAAGTACACACTTTAAGAAAAACCCTAAAAAAGGGAACTAGGTACATTCTTTGGAACGTGAGTACTAAAAGGAAACCCCCTTTTTCGTCTATTGAGCGTCGGAAAATTTGGTTTGGATCATGTCTATGTCGTGGCTAATTGTGCGGTGTGTCTTTTTTTCAGTAATCTTGGTCAAGTGCTTAAATCCTAGCAGCAGAGTGCTCTTTCTGTGTGAGGACTAGGTGAGAAATCATCTTCATTAGAAAGAAAACGCTGCAAGATACAAACTGCGAACAAAGAAACTCAGTGCACCAGCGTGCTCTGTGCAGCGTATCAGTTGTTAGTGACTAGTGCTAGAAGCAGCATCAACGTATGCTAGCTTTCTTACTGAATACCTATTCGTCTTGCTGCCTTCTGTGTAAATATTGGAGATGCCGGGATCTCATGTCTATGTAGTGGACAGTGAGAACTACTGTGTGGTGTGCACGCTTTCTTCTTAGCTTTAGGTACACTTCTTTGCTATTCGCTATGCAGACTTGAAAGAGTGCTTGGAACTCTTACAAGAAGCAGGGCAGACTGATATCAAACAGAGAGTTTAGAAGAAAAGTTCACGTCCCAGCCGTGTTTAGTCTGCAGAAAACATAGCAGGAGCGTGTTGGAGGTGAGGAGTAGGCGAAAATTTACCTTCCTTAGAGAGAAATCGCCCCAGGACACAAAGCCCTGAAAGAAGCCTGAGGCACAGAGCAAGAGCCTAGTAGTTCTTCCTTCCGCTGCACATACCAATGTGTTGTCTGCATCTCGGAGCCTAAAAGCAAGCGTCATGTTTTAACACGGAAGGCTGCATGAGGATTAGGTATGTAGTGAAGCAAAGCTAAGCTGATATTGATCCCGCTTCTTAGCACTAGTCACTGACAACTGATAGGCGGAGCAGAGCACTCTGGTGCCTGAGTCTCCTTCTTCGCTGTTTGAATCTTGCAGCGTTTCTCTCTACCGGAGACGATTTGTTACCTAGCACTTCAACAGAACACACTGCTGCTAGCCCGGACGGGCCCGGCGTCAGCGGTGGTAAGAAGGAAGTTCAACGTCCGATAGCTTTACAGCTCCAATATCTACACTTCATGCAGCCTTCTATGGTAAATACCCGAGGTGCAGAGAACTCATTTCTGTGTGTAGTGGAAAGAGAACTACTGTGAGGTGTGCACGCTTCCTTCTTAGCTCTAAGTACTTGTCGGTGGTTTTGCTAGGAAGAGTGGAAGGAGGCATGGCACTGGCTACATTTGGAGAGACCAACACTACGTCCAAACTGGTATTAAGAAACTGGGAGGGTGTGGGTTTTTTTCTTCTTTGCATGCAGGGCCTTTGGCCTGAGACTGGGCGTGTGACAGCTAAAATTCCGAAAGGATCAGGATTTCTCCTACTCTAAAGATGCAACCACTTAGAATCCTGGTGGTTCATGGAGTGCCAAAAGCCTCCTCTAAATGCATATTATAAATGTGGTGACGTGATCCTTATTTCAGAGAGAAATAGGCCCTTGTTTTCATGCAGGACCATGGTCCTGAGACCGGGCTTCGGCCTGCGAAAATTACAAAAGTAATGATTTCTCCCAGGCTAAAGATACCAGCAGTTAGAAGCTTGGCTGCTTTTGGAGAGACAAACACTACCTCCAAACTGGTATTAAGAAACTGGGAGGTTGTTGTTTTTTTTTTTTTTTTAATGGCCAATGTTCGTGTCCAGAGCTATTGGCCTGAGACTGGTCGTCTGACAGCTCAAATTCCAAAAGGGTCAGGACTTCTCCTAGACTAAAGATGCCACCACTTAGAAGCCTGGCTACTTTTGCAGAGATAATGTCTACCTCCAAACCGCCATTAAGAAACTGGGAGGGTGTAGTTTTTTTCATAGGCAAAATGGCCAATGTACGGGTCCAGGGCCCTAGGCCGGAGACTGGGCGTCTGACAGCAAAAATTCTGAAAGGATCAGGATTTCTCTCAGACTAAAGATGCCACCTGTTAGAACCCTGGCTACATTTGGAGAGACTCAATCTTCCTCAAAAATGGTATTAAGAAACAGGGAGGGTGTGGTTTTTTTCAGAGGGAAAATTGCCATTGTTCATATCCAGGGCCCTTGGCTGGAGACGGGGCATCTGACAGCTAAAATTCCGAAAGGATCAGGTTTACTCCCAGACTAAAGACGCCACCAGTTAGAAGCCTGGCTACTTTTGGAGAGACCAACACTGCGTCCAAACTGGTATTAAGAAACTGGGAGGGTGTGGGTTTTTTCAGAGGGAAAATGGCCAATGTACGTGTCCAGGGCCCTTACCCAGAGTGAGGGCGTCTGACAGCTAAAATTCAAAAGGATCAGAATTTCTCCCAGACTAAAGATGCCACCATTTACCACCCTGGCTACTTTTGGAGAGACCAACACTGCCTCCAAACATGCTAGGAAGAGTGGAAGGAGTGCATGGCATGCTTACAAACAGCAGGGCTGACTGCTATGGTACAGAGGGTCTAGAAGAAACGTGCACGTCCCAGGCATGTTTAGTCAGCAGAAAATCCTAGCAGCAGAGTGCTCTTTCTGTGTGAGGACTAGGTGAGAAATCATCTTCATTAGAGAGAAAATGCTGCAAGACACAAACTGCGAACAAAGAAACTCAGTGCACCAGAGTGCTCTGCTGAGCATATCAGTTGTCAGTGACTAGTGCTAAAAAGCAGGATCAACGTATGCCAGCTTTCTTACTGAACACTTATTCGTCTAGCTGCCTTCTGTGGTAAATATTGGAGATGCAGGGATCGCATGTCTATGTGTCGTGGACAGTGAGAAGTGCTGCGGTGTGTGCACTGTTCTCTTTATCTTCAGTTAAACTTCTCTGCTGCAGAGTTCAAAGAGTGCTTGGAACTCTTACAAGAAGCAGGGCAGACTGATCCGGTAGAGAGGCATAGAAGAAAAGTGCACGTCCCAGCCGTGTTTTTTGAGCAAATAAACGTAGCAGCAGAGTGTTTTGTGTGAGGAGAGGGTGACAATCACCTCATTTAGACGAAAATCGCTGCAGGATACAAACCGCGAAGAAAGAACCGCAGTGCACCAGAGTCCTCTGCTGAGCGTATCAGTTGTCAGTGACTAGTGCTAAGAAGCAGGATCGGAACCAGCTAGCTTTGCTGCCACATACCTAATCGCCATGAAGCCTTCTGTGGTAAACATGACACTTGCTGTTAGGCTCCGAGAGGCAGACAACACTTTGCTATGCGCAGAGGAAATGAGAGCTACTGTGTGGTGTGCACGCTTTCTTCTTAGCTTCAGGTACACTTCTGTGCTCTTCGCTATGCAGACTGGAGAGCGTGCATGCTCTTGATACTAGAAGAGTGGCAGACTGATATTAAACAGAGAGTTTAGAAGAAAAGCGCACGTGCCAGGCCTGTTTTTTGAGCAAATAAACTTAGCTGCAGAGTGTTCAGTGTGAAGACTAGGTAACAATTCATCTCTGTATGAGAGAAGACGATGCAAGATACAAACCGCAAACAAAGAAACTCAGTGTACCAGAGTGCTCTGCTGAGCATATCAGTTGTCAGTGACTAGTGCTAAAAAGCAGGATCAAATATGTCAGCTTTCTTACTGAATACCTATTCGTCTAGCTGCCTTCTGTGGAAAATATTGGAGATGCAGGGATCGCATGTCTATGTGTCGTGGACAGTGAGAAGTGCTGCGGTGTGTGCACTTTTCTCTTTATCTTCAGTTAAACTTCTCTGCTGCAGAGTTCAAAGAGTGCTTGGAACTCTTACAAGAAGCAGGGCAGACTGATCCGGTAGAGAGGCATAGAAGAAAAGTGCACGTCCCAGCCGTGTTTTTGAGCAAATAAACGTAGCAGCAGAGTGTTTTGTGTGAGGAGAGGTGACAATCACCTCATTTAGACGAAAATCGCTGCAGGATACTTTTGGAGAGACCAACACTGCCTCCAAACTGGTACAGGCGTGTTTAGTCAGCAGAAAATCCTAGCAGCAGAGTGCTCTTTCTGTGTGAGGACTAGGTGAGAAATCATCTTCATTAGAAAGAAAACGCTGCAAGATACAAACTGCGAACAAAGAAACTCAGTGCACCAGCGTGCTCTGTGCAGCGTATCAGTTGTTAGTGACTAGTGCTAAGAAGCAGCATCAACGTATGCTAGCTTTCTTACTGAATACCTATTCGTCTTGCTGCCTTCTGTGGTAAATATTGGAGATGCCGGGATCTCATGTCTATGTGTAGTGGACAGTGAGAACTACTGTGTGGTGTGCAGGCTTTCTTCTTAGCTTTAGGTACACTTCTTTGCTATTCGCTATGCAGACTTGAAAGAGTGCTTGGAACTCTTACAAGAAGCAGGGCAGACTGATATCAAACAGAGAGTTTAGAAGAAAAGTTCACGTCCCAGCCGTGTTTAGTCTGCAGAAAAACATAGCAGGAGCGTGTTGGAGGTGAGGAGTAGGCGAAAATTTACCTTCCTTAGAGAGAAATCGCCCCAGGACACAAAGCCCTGAAAAAGAAGCCGCTGAGCACCAGAGCTACGAAGAAAGCGCGCACGCCACCTAGTAGTTCTTCCTTCCGCTGCACATACCAATGTGTTGTCTGCATCTCGGAGCCTAAAAGCAAGCGTCATGTTTAACACGGAAGGCTGCATGAGGATTAGGTATGCAGTAGCAAAGCTAGCTGATATTGATCCCGCTTCTTAGCACTAGTCACTGACAACTGATAGGCGGAGCAGAGCACTCTGGTGCCCTGAGTCTCCTTCTTCGCTGTTTGAATCTTGCAGCGATTTCTCTCTACCGGAGACGATTTGTTACCTAGCACTTCAACAGAACACACTGCTGCTAGCCCGGACGGGCCCGGGGCGATCGCGGGTTACGCAGTGTGCTCACTAGCAAAAGTTCACCGGTTCCGTCAGCAGGGGTCGCTCTTGCTCCACGAAAAAGGAAAGCCCAGCTCTTGACTATGTCAGAACGTGGTGCTAGGTTTCCCCCTGCACTTTACTGTTCCAAGGCTGTTGAGAATACAAGGCGTTCTTAATGCGTGTGTTCTCCAAATAACTTTGACACAGCATACCGGTTGCAAGCACTTAGTGGTAAGAAGGAAGTTCAACGTCCGATAGCTTTACAACTCCAATATCTACACTTCATGCAGCCTTCTATGGTAAATACCCGAGGTGCAGAGAACTCATTTCTATGTGTAGCGGAAAGAGAGAACTACTGTGAGGTGTGCACGCTTCCTTCTTAGCTCTAAGTACTTGTCGGTGGTTTTTGCTAGGAAGAGTGGAAGGAGTGCATGGCACTGGCTACTTTTGGAGAGACCAACACTACCTCCAAACTGGTATTAAGAAACTGGGAGGGTGTGGTTTTTTTCAGAGGGAAAATGGCCAATGTTCGTATCCAGGGCAACTGGCCTGAGACTGGGCGTCTGACAGCTCAAATTCAGAAAGGATCAAAATTTCTCACAGACTAAAGATGCCACCACTGAGAACCCTGGTTGTCCATGGAGTGCCAAAAGCCCCCTCTAAATGGATATTACAAAAGTGGTGAAGTGATCTTCATTTCTCAGAGAAATAGGCCCTTCTTTAGTACTTAGAGCTAAGAAGGAAGCGTGCACACCTCACAGTAGTTCCCTCTTTCCGCTACACATAGAAATGAGTTCTCTGCACCTCGGGTATTTACCATAGAAGGCTGCATGAAGTGTAGATATTGGAGTTGTAAAGCTATCGGACGTTGAACTTCCTTCTTACCACTAAGTGCTTGCAACCGGTATGCTGTGTCAAAGTTATTTGGAGAACACACGCATTAAGAACGCCTTGTATTCTCAACAGCCTTGGAACAGTAAAGTGCAGGGGGAAACCTAGCACCACGTTCTGACATAGTCAAGAGCTGGGCTTTCCTTTTTCGTGGAGCAAGAGCGACCCCTGCTGACGGAACCGGTGAACTTTTGCTAGTGAGCACACTGCGTAACCCGCGATCGCCCCGGGCCCGTCCGGGCTAGCAGCAGTGTGTTCTGTTGAAGTGCTAGGTAACAAATCGTCTCCGGTAGAGAGAAATCGCTGCAAGATTCAAACAGCGAAGAAGGAGACTCAGGGCACCAGAGTGCTCTGCTCCGCCTATCAGTTGTCAGTGACTAGTGCTAAGAAGCGGGATCAATATCATCAGCTAGCTTTGCTACTACATACCTAATCCTCATGCAGCCTTCCGTGTTAAACATGACGCTTGCTTTTAGGCTCCGAGATGCAGACAACACATTGGTATGTGCAGCGGAAGGAAGAACTACTAAGTGGCATGCGCGCTTTCTTCGTAGCTCTGGTGCTCAGCGGCTTCTTTTTCAGGGCTTTGTGTCCTGGGGTGATTTCTCTCTAAGGAAGGTAAATTTTCGCCTACTCCTCACCTCCAACACGCTCCTGCTATGTTTTTCTGCAGACTAAACACGGCTGGGACGTGAACTTTTCTTCTAAACTCTCTGTTTGATATCAGTCTGCCCTGCTTCTTGTAAGAGTTCCAAGCACTCTTTCAAGTCTGCATAGCGAATAGCAAAGAAGTGTACCTAAAGCTAAGAAGAAAGCGTGCACACCACACAGTAGTTCTCACTGTCCACTACACATAGACATGAGATCCCGGCATCTCCAATATTTACCACAGAAGGCAGCAAGACGAATAGGTATTCAGTAAGAAAGCTAGCATACGTTGATGCTGCTTCTTAGCACTAGTCATTAACAACTGAAACGCTGCACAGAGCACTCTGGTGCACTGAGTTTCTTTGTTCGAAGTTTGTATCTTGCAGCGTTTTCTTTCTAATGAAGATGATTTCTCACCTAGTCCTCACACAGAAAGAGCACTCTGCTGCTAGGATTTTCTGCTGACTAAACACGCCTGTACCAGTTTGGAGGCAGTGTTGGTCTCTCCAAAAGTAGCCAGGGTTCTAAGAGGTGGTTCTTTAGTCTGGGAGAAATCCTGATCCTTTCAGAATTTTAGCTGTCAGACGCCCAGTCTCAGGTCAAAGATCCTGCATGCAAAGAAGGGCCTGTTTCTCTGAGAAATGAAGATCACTTCACCACTTTTGTAATATCCATTTAGAGGAGGCTTTTGGCACTCCATGAACAGCCAGGTTTCTCAGTGGTGGCATCTTTAGAGTAGGAGAAATCCTGATTCTTTTGGAATTTGAACTGTCAGACGTCCAGTCTCAGGCCAATTGCCTTGGATACGAACATTGGCCATTTTCCCTCTGAAAAAAAACACACCCTCCCAGTTTCTTTATGACCATTGTCAGGAAGACATTGTCTCTCCAAAAGTGGCCAGAGTTCTAACTGGTCACATCTTATATCAGGGAGAAATCCTGATCCTTTCGGAATTTTAGCCGGCCGAAGCACAGTCTCATGCCAATGGCCCTGCATGCAAAGAAGGGCCTATTTCTCTGTGACATAAAGATCACTTCACCACTTTTGTAATATCCATTTAGAGGAGGCTTTTGGCAGTCTATGAACAGCCAATTTTCTCAGTGGTGGCATCTTTAGTGTAGGAGAAATCCTGTCCCTTTTGGAATTTTAGCTGTCAGACGCCCAGTCTCAAGCCAATTGCCCTGGATACGAACATTGGCCATATTCCTTCTGAAAAAAAACCACACCCTCCCAGTTTCTTTATGATCATTCTGAGGAAGACATTGTCCCTCCAAAAGTGGCCAGGGTTCTAACTGGTGGCATCTTAAGTCTGGAAGAAATCCTGATCCTTTTGGAATTTTAGCTGTCAGACGCCCACACTCTGGGCAAGGGCCCTGGACACGTACATTGGCCATTTTCCCTCTGAAAAAACCCACACCCTCCCAGTTTCTTAATTCCAGTTTAGAGGTAGTGTTGGTCTCTCCAAAAGTAGCCAGGCTTCTAACTGCTGGCATCTTCAGTCTGGGAGAAATCCTGGTCCTTTCAGAATTTTAGCTGTCAGATGCCCCGTCTCCAGCCAAGGGCCCTGGATATGAACAATGGCAATTTTCCCTCTGAAAAAACCACACCCTCCCTGTTTCCTAATACCATTTTTGGGGAAGATAGAGTCTCTCCAAAAGTAGCCAAGATTCTAAGAGGTGGCACCTTTAGTCTGGGAGAAATCCTGATCCTTTCTGAATTTGAGCTGTCAGACGCCCAGTCTCCGGCCAAGGGCTCCGGACCCATACCTTGGCCATTTTCCATCTGAAAAAACCCACACACTCCCAGTTTCTTAATGGCAGTTTGGAGGAAGACATTGTCTTTCCAAAAGTAGCCAGGGTTCTAAGAGGTGGCATCTTTAGTCTGGGAGGAATCCTGATCCTTTCAGAATTGTAGCTGTCAGACGCCCAGTGTAAGGCCAAAGGCCCTGCATGCAAAGAAGGGCCTATTTCTCTGAGAAATGAAGATCACTTCACCACTTTTGTAATATCCATTTAGAGGGGGCTTTTGGCACTCCATGAACAACCAGGGTTCTCAGCGGTGGCATCTTTAGTCTGGGAGAAATTTTGATCCTTTCTGAATTTGAGCTGTCAGACTCCCAGTCTCAGGCCAGTTGCCCTGGATACGAACATTGGCCATTTTCCCTCTGAAAAAAACCCACACCCTCCCAGTTTCTTAATACCAGTTTGGAGGTAGTGTTGGTCTCTCCAAAAGTAGCCAGTGCCATGCACTCCTTCCACTCTTCCTAGCAAAACCACCGACAAGTACTTAGAGCTAAGAAGGAAGCGTGCACACCTCACAGTAGTTCTCTCTTTCCACTACACATAGAAATGAGTTCCCTGCACCTCGGGTATTTACCATAGAAGGCTGCATGAAGTGTAGATATTGGAGCTGTAAAGCTATCGGACGTTGAACTTCCTTCTTACCACTAAGTGCTTGCAACCGGTATGCCGTGTCAAAGTATTTTGGAGAACACACGCATTAAGAACGCCTTGTATTCTCAACAGCCTTGGAACAGTAAAGTGCAGGGGGAAACCTAGCACCACGTTCTGACATAGTCAAGAGCTGGGCTTTCCTTTTTCGTGGAGCAAGAGCGACCCCTGCTGACGGAACCGGTGAACTTTTGCTAGTGAGCACACTGCGTAACCCGCGATCGCCCCGGGCCCGTCCGGGCTAGCAGCAGTGTGTTCTGTTGAAGTGCTAGGTAACAAATCGTCTCCGGTAGAGAGAAATCGCTGCAAGATTCAAACAGCGAAGAAGGAGACTCAGGGCACCAGAGTGCTCTGCTCCGCCTATCAGTTGTCAGTGACTAGTGCTAAGAAGCGGGATCAATATCAGCTAGCTTTGCTACTACATACCTAATCCTCATGCAGCCTTCCGTGTTAAACATGACGCTTGCTTTTAGGCTCCGAGATGCAGACAACACATTGGTATGTGCAGCGGAAGGAAGAACTACTATGTGGCGTTCGCGCTTTCTTCGTAGCTCTGGTGCTCAGCGGCTTCTTTTTCAGGGCTTTGTGTCCTGGGGCGATTTCTCTCTAAGGAAGGTAAATTTTCGCCTACTCCTCACCTCCAACACGCTCCTGCTATGTTTTTCTGCAGACTAAACACGGCTGGGACGTGAACTTTTCTTCTAAACTCTCTGTTTGATATCAGTCTGCCCTGCTTCTTGTAAGAGTTCCAAGCACTCTTTCAAGTCTGCATAGCGAATAGCAAAGAAGTGTACCTAAAGCTAAGAAGAAAGCGTGCACACCACACAGTAGTTCTCACTGTCCACTACACATAGACATGAGATCCCGGCATCTCCAATATTTACCACAGAAGGCAGCAAGACGAATAGGTATTCAGTAAGAAAGCTAGCATACGTTGATGCTGCTTCTTAGCACTAGTCATTAACAACTGAAACGCTGCACAGAGCACTCTGGTGCACTGAGTTTCTTTGTTCGAAGTTTGTATCTTGCAGCGTTTTCTTTCTAATGAAGATGATTTCTCACCTAGTCCTCACACAGAAAGAGCACTCTGCTGCTAGGATTTTCTGCTGACTAAACACGCCTGTACCAGTTTGGAGGCAGTGTTGGTCTCTCCAAAAGTAGCCAGGGTTCTAAGAGGTGGTTCTTTAGTCTCGGAGAAATCCTGATCCTTTCAGAATTTTAGTTGTCAGACGCCCAGTCTCAGGTCAAAGATCCTGCATGCAAAGAAGGGCCTGTTTCTCTGAGAAATGAAGATCACTTCACCACTTTTGTAATATCCATTTAGAGGAGGCTTTGGCACTCCATGAACAGCCAGGTTTCTCAGTGGTGGCATCTTTAGAGTAGGAGAAATCCTGATTCTTTTGGAATTTGAACTGTCAGACGTCCAGTCTCAGGCCAATTGCCTTGGATACGAACATTGGCCATTTTCCCTCTGAAAAAAAACACACCCTCCCAGTTTCTTTATGACCATTCTCAGGAAGACATTGTCTCTCCAAAAGTGGCCAGAGTTCTAACTGGTCACATCTTATATCAGGGAGAAATCCTGATCCTTTCGGAATTTTAGCCGGCCGAAGCACAGTCTCATGCCAATGGCCCTGCATGCAAAGAAGGGCCTATTTCTCTGTGACATAAAGATCACTTCACCACTTTTGTAATATCCATTTAGAGGAGGCTTTTGGCAGTCTATGAACAGCCAATTTTCTCAGTGGTGGCATCTTTAGTGTAGGAGAAATCCTGTCCCTTTTGGAATTTTAGCTGTCAGATGCCCCGTCTCCAGCCAAGGGCCCTGGATATGAACAATGGCAATTTTCCCTCTGAAAAGAACCCCACCCTCCCTGTTTCCTAATACCATTTTTGGGGAAGATAGAGTCTCTCCAAAAGTAGCCAAGATTCTAAGAGGTGGCATCTTTAGTCTGGGAGAAATCCTGATCCTTTCTGAATTTGAGCTGTCAGACGCCCAGTCTCCGGCCAAGGGCTCCGGACCCATACCTTGGCCATTTTCCATCTGAAAAAACCCACACACTCCCAGTTTCTTAATGGCAGTTTGGAGGAAGACATTGTCTTTCCAAAAGTAGCCTATGGTTCTAAGAGGTGGCATCTTTAGTCTGGGAGGAATCCTGATCCTTTCAGAATTGTACCTGTCAGACGCCCAGTGTAAGGCCAAAGGCCCTGCATGCAAAGAAGGGCCTATTTCTCTGAGAAATGAAGATCACTTCACCACTTTTGTAATATCCATTTAGAGGGGGCTTTTGGCACTCCATGAACAACCAGGGTTCTCAGCGGTGGCATCTTTAGTCTGGGAGAAATTTTGATCCTTTCTGAATTTGAGCTGTCAGACGCCCAGTCTCAGGCCAGTTGCCCTGGATACGAACATTGGCCATTTTCCCTCTGAAAAAAACCACACCCTCCCAGTTTCTTAATACCAGTTTGGAGGTAGTGTTGGTCTCTCCAAAAGTAGCCAGTGCCATGCACTCCTTCCACTCTTCCTAGCAAAAACCACCGACAAGTACTTAGAGCTAAGAAGGAAGCGTGCACACCTCACAGTAGTTCTCTCTTTCCACTACACATAGAAATGACTTCCCTGCACCTCGGGTATTTACCATAGAAGGCTGCATGAAGTGTAGATATTGGAGCTGTAAAGCTATCGGACGTTGAACTTCCTTCTTACCACTAAGTGCTTGCAACCGGTATGCCGTGTCAAAGTATTTTGGAGAACACACGCATTAAGAACGCCTTGTATTCTCAACAGCCTTGGAACAGTAAAGTGCAGGGGGAAACCTAGCACCACGTTCTGACATAGTCAAGAGCTGGGCTTTCCTTTTCGTGGAGCAAGAGCGACCCCCTGCTGACGGAACCGGTGAACTTTTGCTAGTGAGCACACTGCGTAACCCGCGATCGCCCGGGCCCGTCCGGGCTAGCAGCAGTGTGTTCTGTTGAAGTGCTAGGTAACAAATCGTCTCCGGTAGAGAGAAATCGCTGCAAGATTCAAACAGCGAAGAAGGAGACTCAGGGCACCAGAGTGCTCTGCTCCGCCTATCAGTTGTCAGTGACTAGTGCTAAGAAGCGGGATCAATATCAGCTAGCTTTGCTACTACATACCTAATCCTCATGCAGCCTTCCGTGTTAAACATGACGCTTTGCTTTTAGGCTCTGAGATGCAGACAACACATTGGTATGTGCAGCGGAAGGAAGAACTACTATGTGGCGTTCGCGCTTTCTTCGTAGCTCTGGTGCTCAGCGGCTTCTTTTTCAGGGCTTTGTGTCCTGGGGCGATTTCTCTCTAAGGAAGGTAAATTTTCGCCTACTCCTCACCTCCAACACGCTCCTGCTATGTTTTTCTGCAGACTAAACACGGCTGGGACGTGAACTTTTCTTCTAAACTCTCTGTTTGATATCAGTCTGCCCTGCTTCTTGTAAGAGTTCCAAGCACTCTTTCAAGTCTGCATAGCGAATAGCAAAGAAGTGTACCTAAAGCTAAGAAGAAAGCGTGCACACCACACAGTAGTTCTCACTGTCCACTACACATAGACATGAGATCCCGGCATCTCCAATATTTACCACAGAAGGCAGCAAGACGAATAGGTGTTCAGTAAGAAAGCTAGCATACGTTGATGCTGCTTCTTAGCACTAGTCACTAACAACTGATACGCTGCACAGAGCACGCTGGTGCACTGAGTTTCTTTGTTTGCGGTTTGTATCTTGCATCGTCTTCTCTCTAACAGAGATGAATTGTCACCTAGTCTTCACACAGAACACTCTGCAGCTAAGTTTATTTGCTCAAAAAACACGCCTGGCACGTGCACTTTTCTTCTAAACTCTCTGTTTAATATCAGTCTGCCACTCTTCTAGTATCAAGAGCATGCACGCTCTCGAATCTGCATAGCGAAGAGCACAGAAGTGTACCTGAAGCTAAGAAGAAAGCGTGCACACCACACAGTAGCTCTCATTTCCTCTGCACATAGCAAAGTGTTGTCTGCCTCTCGGAGCCTAACAGCAAGTGTCATGTTTACCACAGAAGGCTTCATGGCGATTAGGTATGTGGCAGCAAAGCTAGCTGGTTCGATCCTGCTTCTTAGCACTAGTCACTGACAACTGATACGCTCAGCAGAGGACTCTGGTGCACTGCGGTTCTTTCTTCTGAGACTGGGCGTGTGACAGCTAAAATTCCGAAAGGATCAGGATTTCTCCTACTCTAAAGATGCAACCACTTAGAATCCTGGTGGTTCATGGAGTGCCAAAAGCCTCCTCTAAATGCATATTATAAATGTGGTGACGTGCCCTTATTTCAGAGAGAAATAGGCCCTTGTTTCATGCAGGACCATGGTCCTGAGACCGGGCTTCGGCCTGCGAAAATTACAAAAGTAATGATTTCTCCCAGGCTAAAGATACCAGCAGTTAGAAGCTTGGCTGCTTTTGGAGAGACAAACACTACCTCCAAACTGGTATTAAGAAACTGGGAGGTTGTTGTTTTTTTTGAGAGGGAGAATGGCCAATGTTCGTGTCCAGAGCTATTGGCCTGAGACTGGTCGTCTGACAGCTCAAATTCCAAAAGGGTCAGGACTTCTCCTAGACTAAAGATGCCACCACTAGAAGCCTGGCTACTTTTGCAGAGATAATGTCTACCTCAAACCGCCATTAAGAAACTGAGGGTGTAGTTTTTTTCATAGGCAAAATGGCCAATGTACGGGTCCAGGGCCCTAGGCCGGACTGGGCGTCTGACAGCAAAAATTCTGAAAGGATCAGGATTTCTCATATCCAGGGCCCTTGGCTGGAGACGGGCATCTGACAGCTAAAATTCCGAAAGGATCAGGTTTACTCCCAGACTAAAGACGCCACCAGTTAGAAGCCTGGCTACTTTTGGAGAGACCAACACTGCGTCCAAACTGGTATTAAGAAACTGGGAGGGTGTGGGTTTTCAGAGGGAAAATGGCCAATGTACGTGTCCAGGGCCCTTACCCAGAGTGAGGGCGTCTGACAGCTAAAATTGCAAAAGGATCAGAATTTCTCCCAGACTAAAGATGCCACCATTTACCACCCTGGCTACTTTTGAGAGACCAACACTGCCTCCAAACATGCTAGGAAGAGTGGAAGGAGTGCATGGCATGCTTACAAACAGCAGGGCTGACTGCTATGGTACAGAGGGTCTAGAAGAAACGTGCACGTCCCAGGCATGTTTAGTCAGCAGAAAATCCTAGCAGCAGAGTGCTCTTTCTGTGTGAGGACTAGGTGAGAAATCATCTTCATTAGAGAGAAAATGCTGCAAGACACAAACTGCGAACAAAGAAACTCAGTGCACCAGAGTGCTCTGCTGAGCATATCAGTTGTCAGTGACTAGTGCTAAAAAGCAGGATCAACGTATGCCAGCTTTCTTACTGAACACTTATTCGTCTAGCTGCCTTCTGTGGAAAATATTGGAGATGCAGGGATCGCATGTCTATGTGTCGTGGACAGTGAGAAGTGCTGCGGTGTGTGCACTGTTCTCTTTATCTTCAGTTAAACTTCTCTGCTGCAGAGTTCAAAGAGTGCTTGGAACTCTTACAAGAAGCAGGGCAGACTGATCCGGTAGAGAGGCATAGAAGAAAAGTGCACGTCCCAGCCGTGTTTTTTGAGCAAATAAACGTAGCAGCAGAGTGTTTTGTGTGAGGAGAGGGTGACAATCACCTCATTTAGACGAAAATCGCTGCAGGATACAAACCGCGAAGAAAGAACCGCAGTGCACCAGAGTCCTCTGCTGAGCGTATCAGTTGTCAGTGACTAGTGCTAAGAAGCAGGATCGGAACCAGCTAGCTTTGCTGCCACATACCTAATCGCCATGAAGCCTTCTGTGGTAAACATGACACTTGCTGTTAGGCTCCGAGAGGCAGACAACACTTTGCTATGCGCAGAGGAAATGAGAGCTACTGTGTGGTGTGCACGCTTTCTTCTTAGCTTCAGGTACACTTCTGTGCTCTTCGCTATGCAGACTGGAGAGCGTGCATGCTCTTGATACTAGAAGAGTGGCAGACTGATATTAAACAGAGAGTTTAGAAGAAAAGCGCACGTGCCAGGCCTGTTTTTTGAGCAAATAAACTTAGCTGCAGAGTGTTCAGTGTGAAGACTAGGTAACAATTCATCTCTGTATGAGAGAAGACGATGCAAGATACAAACCGCAAACAAAGAAACTCAGTGTACCAGAGTGCTCTGCTGAGCATATCAGTTGTCAGTGACTAGTGCTAAAAAGCAGGATCAAATATGTCAGCTTTCTTACTGAATACCTATTCGTCTAGCTGCCTTCTGTGGAAAATATTGGAGATGCAGGGATCGCATGTCTATGTGTCGTGGACAGTGAGAAGTGCTGCGGTGTGTGCACTTTTCTCTTTATCTTCAGTTAAACTTCTCTGCTGCAGAGTTCAAAGAGTGCTTGGAACTCTTACAAGAAGCAGGGCAGACTGATCCGGTAGAGAGGCATAGAAGAAAAGTGCACGTCCCAGCCGTGTTTTTTGAGCAAATAAACGTAGCAGCAGAGTGTTTTGTGTGAGGAGAGGGTGACAATCACCTCATTTAGACGAAAATCGCTGCAGGATACTTTTGGAGAGACCAACACTGCCTCCAAACTGGTACAGGCGTGTTTAGTCAGCAGAAAATCCTAGCAGCAGAGTGCTCTTTCTGTGTGAGGACTAGGTGAGAAATCATCTTCATTAGAAAGAAAACGCTGCAAGATACAAACTGCGAACAAAGAAACTCAGTGCACCAGCGTGCTCTGTGCAGCGTATCAGTTGTTAGTGACTAGTGCTAAGAAGCAGCATCAACGTATGCTAGCTTTCTTACTGAATACCTATTCGTCTTGCTGCCTTCTGTGGTAAATATTGGAGATGCCGGGATCTCATGTCTATGTGTAGTGGACAGTGAGAACTACTGTGTGGTGTGCAGGCTTTCTTCTTAGCTTTAGGTACACTTCTTTGCTATTCGCTATGCAGACTTGAAAGAGTGCTTGGAACTCTTACAAGAAGCAGGGCAGACTGATATCAAACAGAGAGTTTAGAAGAAAAGTTCACGTCCCAGCCGTGTTTAGTCTGCAGAAAAACATAGCAGGAGCGTGTTGGAGGTGAGGAGTAGGCGAAAATTTACCTTCCTTAGAGAGAAATCGCCCCAGGACACAAAGCCCTGAAAAAGAAGCCGCTGAGCACCAGAGCTACGAAGAAAGCGCGCACGCCACATAGTAGTTCTTCCTTCCGCTGCACATACCAATGTGTTGTCTGCATCTCGGAGCCTAAAAGCAAGCGTCATGTTTAACACGGAAGGCTGCATGAGGATTAGGTATGCAGTAGCAAAGCTAGCTGATATTGATCCCGCTTCTTAGCACTAGTCACTGACAACTGATAGGCGGAGCAGAGCACTCTGGTGCCCTGAGTCTCCTTCTTCGCTGTTTGAATCTTGCAGCGATTTCTCTCTACCGGAGACGATTTGTTACCTAGCACTTCAACAGAACACACTGCTGCTAGCCCGGACGGGCCCGGGGCGATGGCGGGTTACGCAGTGTGCTCACTAGCAAAAGTTCACCGGTTCCGTCAGCAGGGGTCGCTCTTGCTCCACGAAAAAGGAAAGCCCAGCTCTTGACTATGTCAGAACGTGGTGCTAGGTTTCCCCCTGCACTTTACTGTTCCAAGGCTGTTCAGAATACAAGGCGTTCTTAATGCGTGTGTTCTCCAAATAACTTTGACACAGCATACCGCTTGCAAGCACTTAGTGGTAAGAAGGAAGTTCAACGTCCGATAGCTTTACAGCTCCAATATCTACACTTCATGCAGCCTTCTATGGTAAATACCCGAGGTGCAGAGAACTCATTTCTATGTGTAGTGGAAAGAGAGAACTACTGTGAGGTGTGCACGCTTCCTTCTTAGCTCTAAGTACTTGTCGGTGGTTTTTGCTAGGAAGAGTGGAAGGAGTGCATGGCACTGGCTACTTTTGGAGAGACCAACACTACCTCCAAACTGGTATTAAGAAACTGGGAGGGTGTGGGTTTTTTTCAGAGGGAAAATGGCCAATGTTCGTATCCAGGGCAACTGGCCTGAGACTGGGCGTCTGACAGCTCAAATTCAGAAAGGATCAAAATTTCTCACAGACTAAAGATGCCACCACTGAGAACCCTGGTTGTCCATGGAGTGCCAAAAGCCCCCTCTAAATGGATATTACAAAAGTGGTGAAGTGATCTTCATTTCTCAGAGAAATAGGCCCTTCTTTAGTACTTAGAGCTAAGAAGGAAGCGTGCACACCTCACAGTAGTTCTCTTTCCACTACACATAGAAATGAGTTCTCTGCACCTCGGGTATTTACCATAGAAGGCTGCATGAAGTGTAGATATTGGAGTTGTAAAGCTATCGGACGTTGAACTTCCTTCTTACCACTAAGTGCTTGCAACCGGTATGCTGTGTCAAAGTTATTTGGAGAACACACGCATTAAGAACGCCTTGTATTCTCAACAGCCTTGGAACAGTAAAGTGCAGGGGGAAACCTAGCACCACGTTCTGACATAGTCAAGAGCTGGGCTTTCCTTTTCGTGGAGCAAGAGCGACCCCTGCTGACGGAACCGGTGAACTTTTGCTAGTGAGCACACTGCGTAACCCGCGATCGCCCGGGCCCGTCCGGGCTAGCAGCAGTGTGTTCTGTTGAAGTGCTAGGTAACAAATCGTCTCCGGTAGAGAGAAATCGCTGCAAGATTCAAACAGCGAAGAAGGAGACTCAGGGCACCAGAGTGCTCTGCTCCGCCTATCAGTTGTCAGTGACTAGTGCTAAGAAGCGGGATCAATATCAGCTAGCTTTGCTACTACATACCTAATCCTCATGCAGCCTTCCGTGTTAAACATGACGCTTGCTTTTAGGCTCCGAGATGCAGACAACACATTGGTATGTGCAGCGGAAGGAAGAACTACTAAGTGGCATGCGCGCTTTCTTCGTAGCTCTGGTGCTCAGCGGCTTCTTTTTCAGGGCTTTGTGTCCTGGGGCGATTTCTCTCTAAGGAAGGTAAATTTTCGCCTACTCCTCACCTCCAACACGCTCCTGCTATGTTTTTCTGCAGACTAAACACGGCTGGGACGTGAACTTTTCTTCTAAACTCTCTGTTTGATATCAGTCTGCCCTGCTTCTTGTAAGAGTTCCAAGCACTCTTTCAAGTCTGCATAGCGAATAGCAAAGAAGTGTACCTAAAGCTAAGAAGAAAGCGTGCACACCACACAGTAGTTCTCACTGTCCACTACACATAGACATGAGATCCCGGCATCTCCAATATTTACCACAGAAGGCAGCAAGACGAATAGGTATTCAGTAAGAAAGCTAGCATACGTTGATGCTGCTTCTTAGCACTAGTCATTAACAACTGAAACGCTGCACAGAGCACTCTGGTGCACTGAGTTTCTTTGTTCGAAGTTTGTATCTTGCAGCGTTTTCTTTCTAATGAAGATGATTTCTCACCTAGTCCTCACACAGAAAGAGCACTCTGCTGCTAGGATTTTCTGCTGACTAAACACGCCTGTACCAGTTTGGAGGCAGTGTTGGTCTCTCCAAAAGTAGCCAGGGTTCTAAGAGGTGGTTCTTTAGTCTGGGAGAAATCCTGATCCTTTCAGAATTTTAGCTGTCAGACGCCCAGTCTCAGGTCAAAGATCCTGCATGCAAAGAAGGGCCTGTTTCTCTGAGAAATGAAGATCACTTCACCACTTTTGTAATATCCATTTAGAGGAGGCTTTTGGCACTCCATGAACAGCCAGGTTTCTCAGTGGTGGCATCTTTAGAGTAGGAGAAATCCTGATTCTTTTGGAATTTGAACTGTCAGACGTCCAGTCTCAGGCCAATTGCCTTGGATACGAACATTGGCCATTTTCCCTCTGAAAAAAAACACACCCTCCCAGTTTCTTTATGACCATTCTCAGGAAGACATTGTCTCTCCAAAAGTGGCCAGAGTTCTAACTGGTCACATCTTATATCAGGGAGAAATCCTGATCCTTTCGGAATTTTAGCCGGCCAAGCACAGTCTCATGCCAATGGCCCTGCATGCAAAGAAGGGCCTATTTCTCTGTGACATAAAGATCACTTCACCACTTTTGTAATATCCATTTAGAGGAGGCTTTTGGCAGTCTATGAACAGCCAATTTTCTCAGTGGTGGCATCTTTAGTGTAGGAGAAATCCTGTCCCTTTTGGAATTTTAGCTGTCAGACGCCCAGTCTCAAGCCAATTGCCCTGGATACGAACATTGGCCATATTCCTTCTGAAAAAAAACCACACCCTCCCAGTTTCTTTATGATCATTCTGAGGAAGACATTGTCCCTCCAAAAGTGGCCAGGGTTCTAACTGGTGGCATCTTAAGTCTGGAAGAAATCCTGATCCTTTTGGAATTTTAGCTGTCAGACGCCCACACTCTGGGCAAGGGCCCTGGACACGTACATTGGCCATTTTCCCTCTGAAAAAACCACACCCTCCCAGTTTCTTAATTCCAGTTTAGAGGTAGTGTTGGTCTCTCCAAAAGTAGCCAGGCTTCTAACTGCTGGCATCTTCAGTCTGGGAGAAATCCTGGTCCTTTCGGAATTTTAGCTGTCAGATGCCCCGTCTCCAGCCAAGGGCCCTGGATATGAACAATGGCAATTTTCCCTCTGAAAAAAACCACACCCTCCCTGTTTCCTAATACCATTTTTGGGGAAGATAGAGTCTCTCCAAAAGTAGCCAAGATTCTAAGAGGTGGCACTTTAGTCTGGGAGAAATCCTGATCCTTTCTGAATTTGAGCTGTCAGACGCCCAGTCTCCGGCCAAGGGCTCCGGACCCATACCTTGGCCATTTTCCATCTGAAAAAACCCACACACTCCCAGTTTCTTAATGGCAGTTTGGAGGAAGACATTGTCTTTCCAAAAGTAGCCAGGGTTCTAAGAGGTGGCATCTTTAGTCTGGGAGGAATCCTGATCCTTTCAGAATTGTAGCTGTCAGACGCCCAGTGTAAGGCCAAAGGCCCTGCATGCAAAGAAGGGCCTATTTCTCTGAGAAATGAAGATCACTTCACCACTTTTGTAATATCCATTTAGAGGGGGCTTTGGCACTCCATGAACAACCAGGGTTCTCAGTGGTGGCATCTTTAGTCTGGGAGAAATTTTGATCCTTTCTGAATTTGAGCTGTCAGACGCCCAGTCTCAGGCCAGTTGCCCTGGATACGAACATTGGCCATTTTCCCTCTGAAAAAAACCACACCCTCCCAGTTTCTTAATACCAGTTTGGAGGTAGTGTTGGTCTCTCCAAATGTAGCCAGTGCCATGCACTCCTTCCACTCTTCCTAGCAAAACCACCGACAAGTACTTAGAGCTAAGAAGGAAGCGTGCACACCTCACAGTAGTTCTCTCTTTCCACTACACATAGAAATGAGTTCTCTGCACCTCGGGTATTTACCATAGAAGGCTGCATGAAGTGTAGATATTGGAGCTGTAAAGCTATCGGACGTTGAACTTCCTTCTTACCACTAAGTGCTTGCAAGCGGTATGCTGTGTCAAAGTTATTTGGAGAACACACGCATTAAGAACGCCTTGTATTCTGAACAGCCTTGGAACAGTAAAGTGCAGGGGGAAACCTAGCACCACGTTCTGACATAGTCAAGAGCTGGGCTTTCCTTTTTCGTGGAGCAAGAGCGACCCCTGCTGACGGAACCGGTGAACTTTTGCTAGTGAGCACACTGCGTAACCCGCGATCGCCCGGGCCCGTCCGGGCTAGCAGCAGTGTGTTCTGTTGAAGTGCTAGGTAACAAATCGTCTCCGGTAGAGAGAAATCGCTGCAAGATTCAAACAGCGAAGAAGGAGACTCAGGGCACCAGAGTGCTCTGCTCCGCCTATCAGTTGTCAGTGACTAGTGCTAAGAAGCGGGATCAATATCAGCTAGCTTTGCTACTACATACCTAATCCTCATGCAGCCTTCCGTGTTAAACATGACGCTTGCTTTTAGGCTCCGAGATGCAGACAACACATTGGTATGTGCAGCGGAAGGAAGAACTACTAGGTGGCGTTCGCGCTTTCTTCGTAGCTCTGGTGCTCAGCGGCTTCTTTTTCAGGGCTTTGTGTCCTGGGGCGATTTCTCTCTAAGGAAGGTAAATTTTCGCCTACTCCTCACCTCCAACACGCTCCTGCTATGTTTTTCTGCAGACTAAACACGGCTGGGACGTGAACTTTTCTTCTAAACTCTCTGTTTGATATCAGTCTGCCCTGCTTCTTGTAAGAGTTCCAAGCACTCTTTCAAGTCTGCATAGCGAATAGCAAAGAAGTGTACCTAAAGCTAAGAAGAAAGCGTGCACACCACACAGTAGTTCTCACTGTCCACTACACATAGACATGAGATCCCGGCATCTCCAATATTTACCACAGAAGGCAGCAAGACGAATAGGTATTCAGTAAGAAAGCTAGCATACGTTGATGCTGCTTCTTAGCACTAGTCACTAACAACTGATACGCTGCACAGAGCACGCTGGTGCACTGAGTTTCTTTGTTCGCAGTTTGTATCTTGCAGCGTTTTCTTTCTAATGAAGATGATTTCTCACCTAGTCCTCACACAGAAAGAGCACTCTGCTGCTAGGATTTTCTGCTGACTAAACACGCCTGTACCAGTTTGGAGGCAGTGTTGGTCTCTCCAAAAGTATCCTGCAGCGATTTTCGTCTAAATGAGGTGATTGTCACCCTCTCCTCACACAAAACACTCTGCTGCTACGTTTATTTGCTCAAAAACACGGCTGGGACGTGCACTTTTCTTCTATGCCTCTCTACCGGATCAGTCTGCCCTGCTTCTTGTAAGAGTTCCAAGCACTCTTTGAACTCTGCAGCAGAGAAGTTTAACTGAAGATAAAGAGAAAAGTGCACACACCGCAGCACTTCTCACTGTCCACGACACATAGACATGCGATCCCTGCATCTCCAATATTTACCACAGAAGGCAGCTAGACGAATAAGTATTCAGTAAGAAAGCTGGCATACGTTGATGCTGCTTTTTAGCACTAGTCACTGACAACTGATATGCTCAGCAGAGCACTCTGGTGCACTGAGTTTCTTTGTTCGCAGTTTGTATCTTGCAGCATTTTCTCTCTAATGAAGATGATTTCTCACCTAGTCCTCACACAGAAAGAGCACTCTGCTGCTAGGATTTTCTGCTGACTAAACATGCCTGGGACGTGCACGTTTCTTCTAGACCCTCTGTACCATAGCAGTCAGCCCTGCTGTTTGTAAGCATGCCATGCACTCCTTCCACTCTTCCTAGCATGTTTGGAGGCAGTGTTGGTCTCTCCAAAAGTAGCCAGGGTGGTAAATGGTGGCATCTTTAGTCTGGGAGAAATTTTGATCCTTTCTGAATTTTAGCTGTCAGACGCCCTCACTCTGGGTAAGGGCCCTGGACACGTACATTGGCCATTTTCCCTCTGAAAAAACCCACACCCTCCCAGTTTCTTAATACCAGTTTGGACGCAGTGTTGGTCTCTCCAAAAGTAGCCAGGCTTCTAACTGGTGGCGTCTTTAGTCTGGGAGTAAACCTGATCCTTTCGGAATTTTAGCTGTCAGATGCCCCGTCTCCAGCCAAGGGCCCTGGATATGAACAATGGCAATTTTCCCTCTGAAAAAAACCACACCCTCCCTGTTTCTTAATACCATTTTTGAGGAAGATTGAGTCTCTCCAAATGTAGCCAGGGTTCTAACAGGTGGCATCTTTAGTCTGAGAGAAATCCTGATCCTTTCAGAATTTTTGCTGTCAGACGCCCAGTCTCCGGCCTAGGGCCCTGGACCCGTACATTGGCCATTTTGCCTATGAAAAAAACTACACCCTCCCAGTTTCTTAATGGCGGTTTGGAGGTAGACATTATCTCTGCAAAAGTAGCCAGGCTTCTAAGTGGTGGCATCTTTAGTCTAGGAGAAGTCCTGACCCTTTTGGAATTTGAGCTGTCAGACGACCAGTCTCAGGCCAATAGCTCTGGACACGAACATTGGCCATTCTCCCTCTCAAAAAAACAACAACCTCCCAGTTTCTTAATACCAGTTTGGAGGTAGTGTTTGTCTCTCCAAAAGCAGCCAAGCTTCTAACTGCTGGCATCTTTAGCCTGGGAGAAATCATTACTTTTGTAATTTTCGCAGGCCGAAGCCCGGTCTCAGGACCATGGTCCTGCATGAAAACAAGGGCCTATTTCTCTCTGAAATAAGGATCACGTCACCACATTTATAATATGCATTTAGAGGAGGCTTTTGGCACTCCATGAACCACCAGGATTCTAAGTGGTTGCATCTTTAGAGTAGGAGAAATCCTGATCCTTTCGGAATTTTAGCTGTCACACGCCCAGTCTCAGGCCAAAGGCCCTGCATGCAAAGAAGGGCTTCTTTCTCTGTGAAATAAAGATCACGCCACCACATTTGTAATATGCATTTAGAGGAGGCTTTTGGCACTCCATGAACAGCCAGTACACTAAGTGGTGGCATCTTTAGAGTAGGAGAAATCCTGATCCTTTCGGAATTTTAGCTGTCAGACGCCCACCCTCAGGCCAATTGCCCTGGATACTTACATTGGCCATTTTCACTCTGAAAAAATCCACACCCTCCCAGTTTCTTAATAACAGTTTGGACGTAGTGTTGGTCTTTGAAAAAGTAGCCAGGCTTCTAAATGGTGGCATCTTTAGTCTGGGAGAAATCCTGGGAGGCTTTTGGCACTCCATGAACCACAGGATTCTAAGTGGTTGCATCTTTAGAGTAGGAGAAATCCTGATCCTTTCGGAATTTTAGCTGTCACACGCCCAGTCTCAGGCCAAAGGCCCTGCATGCAAAGAAGGGCTTCTTTCTCTGTGAAATAAAGATCACGCCACCACATTTGTAATATGCATTTAGAGGAGGCTTTTGGCACTCCATGAACAGCCAGTACACTAAGTGGTGGCATCTTTAGAGTAGGAGAAATCCTGATCCTTTCGGAATTTTAGCTGTCAGACGCCCACACTCTGGGCAAGGGCCCTGGACACGTACATTGGCCATTTTCCCTCTGAAAAAACCCACCCTCCCAGTTTCTTAATTCCAGTTTGGACGCAGTGTTGGTCTCTCCAAAAGTAGCCAGGCTTCTAACTGCTGGCATCTTCAGTCTGGGAGAAATCCTGGTCCTTTCAGAATTTTAGCTGTCAGATGCCCCGTCTCCAGCCAAGGGCCCTGGATATGAACAATGGCAATTTTCCCTCTGAAAAGAACCACACCCTCCCTGTTTCCTAATACCATTTTTGGGGAAGATAGAGTCTCTCCAAAAGTAGCCAAGATTCTAAGAGGTGGCATCTTTAGTCTGGGAGAAATCCTGATCCTTTCTGAATTTGAGCTGTCAGACGCCCAGTCTCCGGCCAAGGGCTCCGGACCCATACCTTGGCCATTTTCCATCTGAAAAAACCCACACACTCCCAGTTTCTTAATGGCAGTTTGGAGGAAGACATTGTCTATCCAAAAGTAGCCAGGGTTCTAAGAGGTGGCATCTTTAGTCTGGGAGGAATCCTGATCCTTTCAGAATTGTAGCTGTCAGACGCCCAGTGTTAGGCCAAAGGCCCTGCATGCAAAGAAGGGCCTATTTCTCTGAGAAATGAAGATCACTTCACCACTTTTGTAATATCCATTTAGAGGGGGCTTTTGGCACTCCATGAACAACCAGGGTTCTCAGTGGTGGCATCTTTAGTCTGGGAGAAATTTTGATCCTTTCTGAATTTGAGCTGTCAGACGCCCAGTCTCAGGCCAGTTGCCCTGGATACGAACATTGGCCATTTTCCCTCTGAAAAAAACCCGCGCCCTCCCAGTTTCTTAATACCAGTTTGGAGGTAGTGTTGGTCTCTCCAAATGTAGCCAGTGCCATGCACTCCTTCCACTCTTCCTAGCAAAAACCACCGACAAGTACTTAGAGCTAAGAAGGAAGCGTGCACACCTCACAGTAGTTCTCTCTTTCCACTACACACAGAAATGAGTTCTCTGCACCTCGGGTATTTACCATAGAAGGCTGCATGAAGTGTAGATATTGGAGCTGTAAAGCTATCGGACGTTGAACTTCCTTCTACCACTAAGTGCTTGCAAGCGGTATGCTGTGTCAAAAGTTATTTGGAGAACACACGCATTAAGAACGCCTTGTATTCTGAACAGCCTTGGAACAGTAAAGTGCAGGGGGAAACCTAGCACCACGTTCTGACATAGTCAAGAGCTGGGCTTTCCTTTTTCGTGGAGCAAGAGCGACCCCTGCTGACGGAACCGGTGAACTTTTGCTAGTGAGCACACTGCGTAACCCGCGATCGCCCGGGCCCGTCCGGGCTAGCAGCAGTGTGTTCTGTTGAAGTGCTAGGTAACAAATCGTCTCCGGTAGAGAGAAATCGCTGCAAGATTCAAACAGCGAAGAAGGAGACTCAGGGCACCAGAGTGCTCTGCTCCGCCTATCAGTTGTCAGTGACTAGTGCTAAGAAGCGGGATCAATATCAGCTAGCTTTGCTACTACATACCTAATCCTCATGCAGCCTTCCGTGTTAAACATGACGCTTGCTTTTAGGCTCCGAGATGCAGACAACACATTGGTATGTGCAGCGGAAGGAAGAACTACTAGGTGGCGTTCGCGCTTTCTTCGTAGCTCTGGTGCTCAGCGGCTTCTTTTTCAGGGCTTTGTGTCCTGGGGCGATTTCTCTCTAAGGAAGGTAAATTTTCGCCTACTCCTCACCTCCAACACGCTCCTGCTATGTTTTTCTGCAGACTAAACACGGCTGGGACGTGAACTTTTCTTCTAAACTCTCTGTTTGATATCAGTCTGCCCTGCTTCTTGTAAGAGTTCCAAGCACTCTTTCAAGTCTGCATAGCGAATAGCAAAGAAGTGTACCTAAAGCTAAGAAGAAAGCGTGCACACCACACAGTAGTTCTCACTGTCCACTACACATAGACATGAGATCCCGGCATCTCCAATATTTACCACAGAAGGCAGCAGCAAGACGAATAGGTATTCAGTAAGAAAGCTAGCATACGTTGATGCTGCTTCTTAGCACTAGTCACTAACAACTGATACGCTGCACAGAGCACGCTGGTGCACTGAGTTTCTTTGTTCGCAGTTTGTATCTTGCAGCGTTTTCTTTCTAATGAAGATGATTTCTCACCTAGTCCTCACACAGAAAGAGCACTCTGCTGCTAGGATTTTCTGCTGACTAAACATGCCTGGGACGTGCACGTTTCTTCTAGACCCTCTGTACCATAGCAGTCAGCCCTGCTGTTTGTAAGCATGCCATGCACTCCTTCCACTCTTCCTAGCATGTTTGGAGGCAGTGTTGGTCTCTCCAAAAGTAGCCAGGGTGGTAAATGGTGGCATCTTTAGTCTGGGAGAAATTTTGATCCTTTCTGAATTTTAGCTGTCAGACGCCCTCACTCTGGGTAAGGGCCCTGGACACGTACATTGGCCATTTTCCCTCTGAAAAAACCCACACCCTCCCAGTTTCTTAATACCAGTTTGGACGCAGTGTTGGTCTCTCCAAAAGTAGCCAGGCTTCTAACTGGTGGCGTCTTTAGTCTGGGAGTAAACCTGATCCTTTCGGAATTTTAGCTGTCAGATGCCCCGTCTCCAGCCAAGGGCCCTGGATATGAACAATGGCAATTTTCCCTCTGAACAAAACCACACTCTCCCTGTTTCTTAATACCATTTTTGAGGAAGATTGAGTCTCTCCAAATGTAGCCAGGGTTCTAACAGGTGGCATCTTTAGTCTGAGAGAAATCCTGATCCTTTCAGAATTTTTGCTGTCAGACGCCCAGTCTCCGGCCTAGGGCCCTGGACCCGTACATTGGCCATTTTGCCTATGAAAAAAACTACACCCTCCCAGTTTCTTAATGGCGGTTTGGAGGTAGACATTATCTCTGCAAAAGTAGCCAGGCTTCTAAGTGGTGGCATCTTTAGTCTAGGAGAAGTCCTGACCCTTTTGGAATTTGAGCTGTCAGACGACCAGTCTCAGGCCAATAGCTCTGGACACGAACATTGGCCATAAAAAAAAAAAAAAAAACAACAACCTCCCAGTTTCTTAATACCAGTTTGGAGGTAGTGTTTGTCTCTCCAAAAGCAGCCAAGCTTCTAACTGCTGGCATCTTTAGCCTGGGAGAAATCATTACTTTTGTAATTTTCGCAGGCCGAAGCCCGGTCTCAGGACCATGGTCCTGCATGAAAACAAGGGCCTATTTCTCTCTGAAATAAGGAGCACGTCACCACATTTATAATATGCATTTAGAGGAGGCTTTTGGCACTCCATGAACCACCAGGATTCTAAGTGGTTGCATCTTTAGACTAGGAGAAATCCTGATCCTTTCGGAATTTAAGCTGTCACACGCCCAGTCTCAGGCCAAAGGCCCTGCATGCAAAGAAGGGCTTCTTTCTCTGTGAAATAAAGATCACGCCACCACATTTGTAATATGCATTTAGAGGAGGCTTTTGGCACTCCATGAACAGCCAGTACACTAAGTGGTGGCATCTTTAGAGTAGGAGAAATCCTGATCCTTTCGGAATTTTAGCTCCTATTTCTCTGAGAAATGAAGATCACTTCACCACTTTTGTAATATCCATTTAGAGGAGGCTTTTGGCACTCCATGAACAGCCAGGTTTCTCAGTGGTGGCATCTTTAGAGTAGGAGAAATCCTGATTCTTTTGGAATTTGAACTGTCAGACGCCCAGTCTCAGGCCAATTGCCTTGGATACGAACATTGGCCATTTTCCCTCTGAAAAAAACCACACCCTCCCAGTTTCTTTATGACCATTCTCAGGAAGACATTGTCTCTCCAAAAGTGGCCAGAGTTCTAACTGGTCACATCTTATGTCAGGGAGAAATCCTGATCCTTTCGGAATTTTAGCCGGCCGAAGCACAGTCTCATGCCAATGGCCCTGCATGCAAAGAAGGGCCTATTTCTCTGTGACATAAAGATCACTTCACCACTTTTGTAATATCCATTTAGAGGAGGCTTTTGGCAGTCCATGAACAGCCAATTTTCTCAGTGGTGGCATCTTTAGTGTAGGAGAAATCCTGTCCCTTTTGGAATTTTAGCTGTCAGACGCCCAGTCTCAGGCCAATTGCCTTGGATACGAACATTGGCCATTTTCCCTCTGAAAAAACCACACCCTCCCAGTTTCTTTATGACCATTCTCAGGAAGACATTGTCTCTCCAAAAGTGCCCAGAATTCTAACTGGTCACATCTTATGTCAGGGAGAAATCCTGATCCTTTCGGAATTTTAGCTGGCCGAAGCACAGTCTCATGCCAATGGCCCTGCATGCAAAGAAGGGCCTATTTCTCTGTGACATAAAGATCACTTCACCACTTTTGTAATATCCATTTAGAGGAGGCTTTTGGCAGTCCATGAACAGCCAGGTTTCTCAGTGGTGGCATCTTTAGTGTAGGAGAAATTGTAGCCAGTGCCATGCACTCCTTCCACTCTTCCTAGCAAAAACCACCGACAAGTACTTAGAGCTAAGAAGGAAGCGTGCACACCTCACAGTAGTTCTCTTTCCACTACACATAGAAATGAGTTCTCTGCACCTCGGTATTTACCATAGAAGGCTGCATGAAGTGTAGATATTGGAGCTGTAAAGCTATCGGACGTTGAACTTCCTTCTTACCACTAAGTGCTTGCAACCGGTATGCTGTGTCAAAGTTATTTGGAGAACACACGCATTAAGAACGCCTTTGTATTCTGAACAGCCTTGGAACAGTAAAGTGCAGGGGAAACCTAGCACCACGTTCTGACATAGTCAAGAGCTGGGCTTTCCTTTTCGTGGAGCAAGAGCGACCCCTGCTGACGGAACCGTGAACTTTTGCTAGTGAGCACACTGCGTAACCCGCGATCGCCCGGGCCCGTCCGGGCTAGCAGCAGTGTGTTCTGTTGAAGTGCTAGGTAACAAATCGCTCTCCGGTAGAGAGAAATCGCTGCAAGATTCAAACAGCGAAGAAGGAGACTCAGGGCACCAGAGTGCTCTGCCCGCCTATCAGTTGTCAGTGACTAGTGCTAAGAAGCGGGATCAATATCAGCTAGCTTTGCTACTACATACCTAATCCTCATGCAGCCTTCCGTGTTAAACATGACGCTTGCTTTTAGGCTCCGAGATGCAGACAACACATTGGTATGTGCAGCGGAAGGAAGAACTACTATGTGGCGTTCGCGCTTTCTTCGTAGCTCTGGTGCTCAGCGGCTTCTTTTTCAGGGCTTTGTGTCCTGGGGCGATTTCTCTCTAGGAAGGTAAATTTTCGCCTACTCCTCACCTCCAACACGCTCCTGCTATGTTTTTCTGCAGACTAAACACGGCTGGGACGTGAACTTTTCTTCTAAACTCTCTGTTTGATATCAGTCTGCCCTGCTTCTGTAAGAGTTCCAAGCACTCTTTCAAGTCTGCATAGCAAATAGCAAAGAAGTGTACCTAAAGCTAAGAAGAAAGCGTGCACACCACACAGTAGTTCTCACTGTCCACTACACATAGACATGAGATCCCGCATCTCCAATATTTACCACAGAAGGCAGCAAGACGAATAAGTATTCAGTAAGAAAGCTAGCATACGTTGATGCTGCTTTTAGCACTAGTCACTGACAACTGATATGCTGCAGCAGAGCACTCTGGTGCACTGAGTTTCTTTGTTCGCAGTTTGTATCTTGCAGCATTTTCTCTAATGAAGATGATTTCTCACCTAGTCCTCACACAGAAAGAGCACTCTGCTGCTAGGATTTTCTCTCCCAGTTTCTTAATACCAGTTTGGAGGTAGTGTTGGTCTCTCCAAATGTAGCCAGTGCCATGCACTCCTTCCACTCTTCCTAGCAAAAACCACCGACAAGTACTTAGAGCTAAGAAGGAAGCGTGCACACCTCACAGTAGTTCTCTCTTTCCACTACACACAGAAATGAGTTCTCTGCACCTCGGTATTTACCATAGAAGGCTGCATGAAGTGTAGATATTGGAGCTGTAAAGCTATCGGACGTTGAACTTCCTTCTTACCACTAAGTGCTTGCAAGCGGTATGCTGTGTCAAAGTTATTTGGAGAACACACGCATTAAGAACGCCTTGTATTCTGAACAGCCTTGGAACAGTAAAGTGCAGGGGGAAACCTAGCACCACGTTCTGACATAGTCAAGAGCTGGGCTTTCCTTTTCGTGGAGCAAGAGCGACCCCTGCTGACGGAACCGGTGAACTTTTGCTAGTGAGCACACTGCGTAACCCGCGACGCCTGGCCCGTCCGGGCTAGCAGCAGTGTGTTCTGTTGAAGTGCTAGGTAACAAATCGTCTCGGTAGAGAGAAATCGCTGCAAGATTCAAACAGCGAAGAAGGAGACTCAGGGCACCAGAGTGCTCTGCTCCGCCTATCAGTTGTCAGTGACTAGTGCTAAGAAGCGGGATCAATATCAGCTAGCTTTGCTACTACATACCTAATCCTCATGCAGCCTTCCGTGTTAAACATGACGCTTGCTTTTAGGCTCCGAGATGCAGACAACACATTGCTGCAGACTAAACACGGCTGGGGACGTGAACTTTTCTTCTAAACTCTCTGTTTGATATCAGTCTGCCCTGCTTCTTGTAAGAGTTCCAAGCACTCTTTCAAGTCTGCATAGCAATAGCAAAGAAGTGTACCTAAAGCTAAGAAGAAAGCGTGCACCACCACAGTAGTTCTCACTGTCCACTACACATAGACAAGGATCCCGGCATCTCCAATATTTACCACAGAAGGCAGCAAGACGAATAGGGTATTCAGTAAGAAAGCTAGCATACGTTGATGCTGTTTGGGCACTAGTCACTAACAACTGATACGCTGCACAGAGCACGCTGGTGCACTGAGTTTCTTTGTTCGCAGTTTGTATCTTGCAGCGTTTTCTCTAATGAAGATGATTTCTCACCTAGTCCTCACACAGAAAGAGCACTCTGCTGCTAGGATTTTCTGCTGACTAAACATGCCTGGGACGTGCACGTTTCTTCTAGACCCTCTGTACCATAGCAGTCAGCCCCTTAGCATGTTTGAGGCAGTGTTGGTCTCTCCAAAAGTAGCCAGGGTGGTAAATGGTGGCATCTTTAGTCTGGGAGAAATTCTGATCCTTTGGAATTTTAGCTGTCAGACGCCCTCACTCTGGGTAAGGGCCCTGGACACGTACATTGGCCATTTTCCCTCTGAAAACCCACACCTCCCAGTTTCTTAATACCAGTTTGGACGCAGTAGTTGGTCTCTCCAAAAGTAGCCAGGCTTCTAACTGGTGGCGTCTTTAGTCTGGGAGTAAACCTGATCCTTTCGAATTTTAGCTGTCAGATGCCCCGCTCCAGCCAAGGGCCCTGGATATGAACAATGGCAATTTTCCTCTGAAAAAACCACACCCTCCTGTTTCTAATACCATTTTTGAGGAAGATTGAGTCTCTCCAAATGTAGCCAGGGTTCTAACAGGTGGCATCTTTAGTCTGAGAGAAATCCTGATCCTTTCAGAATTTTTGCTGTCAGACGCCCAGTCTCCGGCCTAGGGCCCTGGACCCGTACATTGGCCATTTTGCCTATGAAAAAAACTACACCTCCCAGTTTCTTAATGGCGGTTTGAGGTAGACATTATCTCTGCAAAAGTAGCCAGGCTTCTAAGTGGTGGCATCTTTAGTCTAGGAGAAGTCCTGACCTTTTGGAATTTGAGCTGTCAGACGACCAGTCTCAGGCCAATAGCTCTGGACACGAACATTGGCCATTCTCCTCTCAAAAAAACAACAACCTCCCAGTTTCTTTATCTAAGAGGTGGCATCTTTAGTCTGGGAGAAATCCTGATCCTTTCTGAATTTGAGCTGTCAGACGCCCAGTCTCCGGCCAAGGGCCCGACCCATACCTTGGCCATTTTCCATCTGAAAAACCCACACACTCCCAGTTTCTTAATGGCAGTTTGGAGGAAGACATTGTCTATCCAAAAGTAGCCAGGGTTCTAAGAGGTGGCATCTTTAGTCTGGGAGGAATCCTGATCCTTTCAGAATTGTAGCTGTCAGACGCCCAGTGTTAGGCCAAAGGCCCTGCATGCAAAGAAGGGCCTATTTCTCTGAGAAATGAAGATCACTTCACCACTTTTGTAATATCCATTTAGAGGGGGCTTTTGGCACTCCATGAACAACCAGGGTTCTCAGTGGTGGCATCTTTAGTCTGGGAGAAATTTTGATCCTTTCTGAATTTGAGCTGTCAGACGCCCAGTCTCAGGCCAGTTGCCCTGGATACGAACATTGGCCATTTTCCTCTGAAAAACCCGCGCCTCCCAGTTTCTTAATACCAGTTTGGAGGTAGTGTTGGTCTCTCCAAATGTAGCCAGTGCCATGCACTCCTTCCACTCTTCCTAGCAAAACCACCGACAAGTACTTAGAGCTAAGAAGGAAGCGTGCACACCTCACAGTAGTTCTCTTTCCACTACACACAGAAATGAGTTCTCTGCACCTCGGGTATTTACCATAGAAGGCTGCATGAAGTGTAGATATTGGAGCTGTAAAGCTATCGGACGTTGAACTTCCTTCTTACCACTAAGTGCTTGCAACCGGTATGCTGTGTCAAAGTTATTTGGAGAACACACGCATTAAGAACGCCTTGTATTCTGAACAGCCTTGGAACAGTAAAGTGCAGGGGGAAACCTAGCACCACGTTCTGACATAGTCAAGAGCTGGGCTTTCCTTTTCGTGGAGCAAGAGCGACCCCTGCTGACGGAACCGGTGAACTTTTGCTAGTGAGCACACTGCGTAACCCGCGACGCCCCGGCCCGTCCGGGCTAGCAGCAGTGTGTTCTGTTGAAGTGCTAGGTAACAAATCGTCTCCGGTAGAGAGAAATCGCTGCAAGATTCAAACAGCGAAGAAGGAGACTCAGGGCACCAGAGTGCTCTGCTCCGCCTATCAGTTGTCAGTGACTAGTGCTAAGAAGCGGGATCAATATCAGCTAGCTTTGCTACTACATACCTAATCCTCATGCAGCCTTCCGTGTTAAACATGACGCTTGCTTTTAGGCTCCGAGATGCAGACAACACATTGGTATGTGCAGCGGAAGGAAGAACTACTAGGTGGCGTTCGCGCTTTCTTCGTAGCTCTGGTGCTCAGCGGCTTCTTTTTCAGGGCTTTGTGTCCTGGGGCGATTTCTCTCTAAGGAAGGTAAATTTTCGCCTACTCCTCACCTCCAACACGCTCCTGCTATGTTTTTCTGCAGACTAAACACGGCTGGGACGTGAACTTTTCTTCTAAACTCTCTGTTTGATATCAGTCTGCCCTGCTTCTTGTAAGAGTTCCAAGCACTCTTTCAAGTCTGCATAGCGAATAGCAAAGAAGTGTACCTAAAGCTAAGAAGAAAGCGTGCACACCACACAGTAGTTCTCACTGTCCACTACACATAGACATGAGATCCCGGCATCTCCAATATTTACCACAGAAGGCAGCAAGACGAATAGGTATTCAGTAAGAAAGCTAGCATACGTTGATGCTGCTTCTTAGCACTAGTCACTAACAACTGATACGCTGCACAGAGCACGCTGGTGCACTGAGTTTCTTTGTTCGCAGTTTGTATCTTGCAGCGTTTTCTTTCTAATGAAGATGATTTCTCACCTAGTCCTCACACAGAAAGAGCACTCTGCTGCTAGGATTTTCTGCTGACTAAACATGCCTGGGACGTGCACGTTTCTTCTAGACCCTCTGTACCATAGCAGTCAGCCCTGCTGTTTGTAAGCATGCCATGCACCCCTTCCACCCTTCCTAGCATATTTGGAGGCAGTGTTGGTCTCTCCAAAAGTAGCCAGGGTGGTAAATGGTGGCATCTTTAGTCTGGGAGAAATTTTGATCCTTTCTGAATTTTAGCTGTCAGACGCCCTCACTCTGGGTAAGGGCCCTGGACACGTACATTGGCCATTTTCCCTCTGAAAAAACCCACACCCTCCCAGTTTCTTAATACCAGTTTGGACGCAGTGTTGGTCTCTCCAAAAGTAGCCAGGCTTCTAACTGGTGGCGTCTTTAGTCTGGGAGTAAACCTGATCCTTTCGGAATTTTAGCTGTCAGATGCCCCGTCTCCAGCCAAGGGCCCTGGATATGAACAATGGCAATTTTCCTCTGAAAAAAACACACCCTCCCTGTTTCTTAATACCATTTTTGAGGAAGATTGAGTCTCTCCAAATGTAGCCAGGGTTCTAACAGGTGGCATCTTTAGTCTGAGAGAAATCCTGATCCTTTCAGAATTTTTGCTGTCAGACGCCCAGTCTCCGGCCTAGGGCCCTGGACCCGTACATTGGCCATTTTGCCTATGAAAAACTACACCCTCCCAGTTTCTTAATGGCGGTTTGGAGGTAGACATTATCTCTGCAAAAGTAGCCAGGCTTCTAAGTGGTGGCATCTTTAGTCTAGGAGAAGTCCTGACCCTTTTGGAATTTGAGCTGTCAGACGACCAGTCTCAGGCCAATAGCTCTGGACACGAACATTGGCCATTCTCCCTCTCAAAAAAACAACAACCTCCCAGTTTCTTAATACCAGTTTGGAGGTAGTGTTTGTCTCTCCAAAAGCAGCCAAGCTTCTAACTGCTGGCATCTTTAGCCTGGGAGAAATCATTACTTTTGTAATTTTCGCAGGCTGAAGCCCGGTCTCAGGACCATGGTCCTGCATGAAAACAAGGGCCTATTTCTCTCTGAAATAAGGAGCACGTCACCACATTTATAATATGCATTTAGAGGAGGCTTTTGGCACTCCATGAACCACCAGGATTCTAAGTGGTTGCATCTTTAGAGTAGGAGAAATCCTGATCCTTTCGGAATTTTAGCTGTCACATGCCCAGTCTCAGGCCAAAGGCCCTGCATGCAAAGAAGGGCTTCTTTCTCTGTGAAATAAAGATCACGCCACCACATTTGGAATATGCATTTAGAGGAGGCTTTTGGCACTCCATGAACAGCCAGTACACTAAGTGGTGGCATCTTTAGAGTAGGAGAAATCCTGATCCTTTCGGAATTTTAGCTGTCAGACGCCCACACTCTGGGCAAGGGCCCTGGACACGTACATTGCCCATTTTCCCTCTGAAAAAACCCACACTCTCCCAGTTTCTTAATTCCAGTTTGGACGCAGTGTTGGTCTCTCCAAAAGTAGCCAGGCTTCTAACTGCTGGCATCTTCAGTCTGGGAGAAATCCTGGTCCTTTCAGAATTTTAGCTGTCAGATGCCCTGTCTCCAGCCAAGGGCCCTGGATATGAACAATGGCAATTTTCCTCTGAAAAGAACCACACCCTCCCTGTTTCCTAATACCATTTTTGGGGAAGATAGAGTCTCTCCAAAAGTAGCCAAGATTCTAAGAGGTGGCATCTTTAGTCTGGGAGAAATCCTGATCCTTTCTGAATTTGAGCTGTCAGACGCCCAGTCTCCGGCCAAGGGCTCCGGACCCATACCTTGGCCATTTTCCATCTGAAAAAACCCACACACTCCCAGTTTCTTAATGGCAGTTTGGAGGAAGACATTGTCTATCCAAAAGTAGCCAGGGTTCTAAGAGGTGGCATCTTTAGTCTGGGAGGAATCCTGATCCTTTCAGAATTGTAGCTGTCAGACGCCCAGTGTTAGGCCAAAGGCCCTGCATGCAAAGAAGGGCCTATTTCTCTGAGAAATGAAGATCACTTCACCACTTTTGTAATATCCATTTAGAGGGGGCTTTTGGCACTCCATGAACAACCAGGGTTCTCAGTGGTGGCATCTTTAGTCTGGGAGAAATTTTGATCCTTTCTGAATTTGAGCTGTCAGACGCCCAGTCTCAGGCCAGTTGCCCTGGATACGAACATTGGCCATTTTCCTCTGAAAAACCCGCGCCTCCCAGTTTCTTAATACCAGTTTGGAGGTAGTGTTGGTCTCTCCAAATGTAGCCAGTGCCATGCACTCCTTCCACTCTTCCTAGCAAAACCACCGACAAGTACTTAGAGCTAAGAAGGAAGCGTGCACACCTCACAGTAGTTCTCTTTCCACTACACACAGAAATGAGTTCTCTGCACCTCGGGTATTTACCATAGAAGGCTGCATGAAGTGTAGATATTGGAGCTGTAAAGCTATCGGACGTTGAACTTCCTTCTTACCACTAAGTGCTTGCAACCGGTATGCTGTGTCAAAGTTATTTGGAGAACACACGCATTAAGAACGCCTTGTATTCTCAACAGCCTTGGAACAGTAAAGTGCAGGGGGAAACCTAGCACCACGTTCTGACATAGTCAAGAGCTGGGCTTTCCTTTTTCGTGGAGCAAGAGCGACCCCTGCTGACGGAACCGGTGAACTTTTGCTAGTGAGCACACTGCGTAACCCGCGATCGCCCGGCCCGTCCGGGCTAGCAGCAGTGTGTTCTGTTGAAGTGCTAGGTAACAAATCGTCTCCGGTAGAGAGAAATCGCTGCAAGATTCAAACAGCGAAGAAGGAGACTCAGGGCACCAGAGTGCTCTGCTCCGCCTATCAGTTGTCAGTGACTAGTGCTAAGAAGCGGGATCAATATCAGCTAGCTTTGCTACTACATACCTAATCCTCATGCAGCCTTCCGTGTTAAACATGACGCTTGCTTTTAGGCTCCGAGATGCAGACAACACATTGGTATGTGCAGCGGAAGGAAGAACTACTAGGTGGCGTCGCGCTTTCTTCGTAGCTCTGGTGCTCAGCGGCTTCTTTTTCAGGGCTTTGTGTCCTGGGGCGATTTCTCTCTAAGGAAGGTAAATTTTCGCCTACTCCTCACCTCCAACACGCTCCTGCTATGTTTTTCTGCAGACTAAACACGGCTGGGACGTGAACTTTTCTTCTAAACTCTCTGTTTGATATCAGTCTGCCCTGCTTCTTGTAAGAGTTCCAAGCACTCTTTCAAGTCTGCATAGCGAATAGCAAAGAAGTGTACCTAAAGCTAA
>JAREIS010003643.1:0-12445 GCA_030060385.1 Muscicapa striata striata | reverse complement strand
TAGGCGCCGGGGTTACAAGGGGCCCATGGGGAACCCTGATTTTTCACTTGGTTAGAAACCTTTTTTCATCCCCCCAGAGGTGTCTGCCGGAGATTGGCTTTGGCACCCGGACATTCCCTTTCACCAAGTTTTTTGGGCTTGGGGGTTTTTGGCTTGCCCGTTCTCCCAGCCCGGGGACTGGTTTCCCAGGCCCCTTCAAAGGGGTCTTTCAATGTATGCATCCCCTTGGGCCCCTTTCCCTTTCCCGCGCACCCCGATGCCCACGGCGCCCACGGGGGAGCCCTTCTTCTGCACAACCCAAAGAATTTTCCCCCCTCGCCGCAGGGAGGGGGGGCAAGGGGTAGGGGGTTTTTTGGCTCCCACCCCTTGGCTTCAGCAACACGGGGGGGATCACGACCTTTTTGCCGTACCCCCGGGGTCATTTCATTCAATTGGACCGGTTTATTTGGAGTCCCATCTGGTTTTCGACACCCGGCGGTGTTCAAGCAATCTCCTGCCAAGCGCTATTAAAAGCCCATGAATCCCTTATTGTAGTCCATTCTCGGGAAGTTTGAATGTTGTGCCCAACATCGATTCGAAACCCCCTTCGGGCTTTTAGCTTCCCTTTGTCCCCTGCCCCAACAATGGAAACAGGTACCTTCCCACATGTTCTGATGGTATCAGGGCATTCTGAACCAGTATCAACTAACATTCTATGTTTCGGCTTTGATGTGCCAGGCCATCGCACTCCATACTCACCCAGTGATCCTGTTATCCCATGCCTCTCCTTGGCTAGAGGCAGGGCCTCTAGCCCTGGTTATTTCCTTCCTGGGCATACATAGGGAGGTCCTTCCAGGGGATCTGACAGATCATCCTCCCTCTGTAGTACTCCTGCACCTGGTTGTGGAGGTCGAGGCTACCTTCATTTTAGCACGGTTCCCCGGTTGGCATTTCCTCTCCCTGAGCTGACGCACTGCAGCAGGACAGAAGTGGGCTTATCCCATTTTTCCATGTTCTTCATGGTCTCGCAGGAAGAACCACAGGTCAGTTCGTGAGAGGTATCTCCGTCCCAGCTGGGGCGTTGGGTGTGAGATTTGGGGCCTGTGACTCGCACTGGTGCTGCATTGATCTTCCTTATCTCCTCCCTTATAATCTCCTCACCTCCTTTCAACCTTCTCATCCCTTCATTCCTCTGACTGTTGGAGGTCCCTGGCCCACAGCAGAGACCTGGCCTGCACTGGGCATTAATCATACTGTCAAAATTTCTGAGCTTGCTGGCAACAGAAACCTACTGTTCGTGGTCATCAGCCCTAATCAGTGCAATGGTAGATCAGATGGGCCTCAGGTTGCAGATCCTACAACATCTGCCCTGTGCACCTGACCTGTCAGGTCATTGTCATGCTGTCCATCCATCCCAAAGAGTACCTCTACACTGCCATTCTCAGCTGCTGATCCTCATCAATGGTCTTCCAGCATTCTAGGTGGTGCTCCTGCATTCTTGTGGATAAATTCTCTCTCACACTCATTAGAAGCCGTTCCCCAAAGGAAAGGAGGCCTTGCTCCTTTGCGAATGTCTGGTCCACACCTGGAGTCCTGGGACAAGGATCCAAATTCCTGGCCCCAGTGCCATCCAGCTGTACACCTCTCCCATAAGGTCCCAGACACGAAGCAACCAGGTTGTAAAAGGTCCACGCCCACGCACAATGTCTTTCCAGGTTACGGAGGAGTGTCATATGAGAGAGACTCGGTGACAATCTCAACCTCTGGCTCCTTTGCTGACTGTGAGGACCCTCCTGGCTGATCCTCACTCATCTAGGTGCTTGTTTTAATCTTAGATTTCCGAGTTTCACAGGCAACTGCTGCTGGCTGTGGCTGCCCTGTGATCCAGCTGGAACCTGACAGATGTAATATCTACGGGTTCACTGCAGCACCATCAGACTCCTCTTTAGGCAGGGGGAGGGTTTCTACTAGCTGGGAAAGGTGCCTTCAACACCTGGCCCATGTCCCGTATCTCCTTCACTAGAACCCCCACCCACTGGCTGGTTATTTCCGGGCTGTGGGCAACACCAGGCCTGGGGCAGACCTAGTCTCAGGACAGGGCAGGCTCTGGGGCAGCATCCCTCACGGTTGTTATCCAAGCCATTTATTCCCTTGTTTCTGAATGCTGAAAGCAGCCCATCAAACCAGCCACGGAATAATAATATTTCATAAAGCAAATCTGAAACCTTTAAACTGGGGGGGTAGCCTCAAAAATTGGGCAGGTTGGGAAAAAATTTCCTTGCATTCATTGCCTCACAGGACATTGTTGAAATAACTTGAACATGCAGTTGGGAGTAATAGACAGATCCATGTGGCAAATTTCCAGAAAACTAAAACCCATAATTCTGACAAAATCAATCCAAAAACAAATCGGATCATACCCACAAAAAATTTATGAGGGGGCCATATTCAAAAAGGCATAAATGGGAGAGAATATCTGTGACCAGGGGAGCCCAAACCAGATTAAACTAGACAACATGTTGCTGCTTAAGAGCTGCTACTCCTCTCTAACTCGCCTTTTAATGCCTCACCCCCACGTTCCCCAAAAATCTGTCCTGGTAGGACAGAGTCTCTACAAAAAGCAGAAGTTCCCTTAAAATAGAGAAATCAACCCCCCCTCCGAGTGTTATAATTGTTTCAAATCAAGGACTCGAAGAGATAAGGGGGAAAAGAACAGCTTTTTACTACTCTAACTCACAGCAAAAGTAGAAAACAAAGTAATATTAAAATTACTACAAAACAGAAGAAAAGCTGTTGTAGTCCTTTTCAGACGCGGACACATGGTCTGTGTCCGTTCTGGGGGTGTAATTGCAGCAGGGCGGGCATTGGTGCAGGCGAGGCGGGAGC
This sequence comes from Muscicapa striata striata, assembly GCA_030060385.1. NCBI lineage: Eukaryota > Metazoa > Chordata > Aves > Passeriformes > Muscicapidae > Muscicapa > Muscicapa striata. The sequence goes on along the minus strand of JAREIS010003643.1, from coordinate 9,580 downwards.
CAGGAGGGTGGAGGAAAAAAAGCCGGGCCGGGCTGGCCTAGGTGGGAGCTCTTCCGATCCTGTGTCCAGATGAGCAGTGTATTCCAGAGTGTAGGGAAGTTTGGTCTTTGGTGGTCAGCGCACCCGAGGTAGCGGGGGATGCTGGGGCAGCTGAATGCACGCCCGGCTCCTACCTCCCGCCGAGCAGACTGGAGAGCCTTCCGCTCTCTCTCTCTCGGGAAAACAGCCGGGCCTCCAGGCCTCGTGCTCCCTGAGAGCCCCCTTCCAAACCCCCGCATCCTCCGGGTAGCTCCGGTCCACCCACTCGCTGGCCAGGGTTATCACAAACCCTGGGCTACCTGGGCCACAAGGGGAAAAATTCCCCCTCCTTGGGAAAAAACCCCTTTTCCGGGGCTGTTTCCCCATACTGCCCCGGGGGAGGGGGTTTTTCGAAGGGCAAACCGTGTCGCAACCTGGACGCCGCGTTTTAAAATTATAAATTTTTTGAAAAAATTCCCAATAAAATTTGGGGAAACAATCCCTAAAACGAAAAACCCGATTTTTTTTCCAAAAAGGGAAAAGTGTTCCAGGGAATGGCCAAATGTTCGGGGGAATGAGATTTCCTGACTAATGCCAGTCTCAGCCCATTGCCCGGGACACGAACATTTGCCTTTTTGGGCTCTGAAAAACCACACCCTCCCAGTTTCTTAATAGCAGTTTGAGGAAGTATTGTCTCTCCAAAAGCAGCCAGGATTTTTGTATGTCTTTTTAGTTGGGAGAAATCCTGATCATTTCGAATTTTAGCTGTCAGACGCCCAGTTTTGGCCCATTGCCCTGACACTAACATTTGCCATTTTCTCAAAAAACCACACCCTCCCAGTTTCTTAATAGCATTTTGGGAGGAAGTCATTGTTTTCCCCCCCCGGGGGGGTAATTTGAATTGTGTCCCCCAAGTCATGATGGGAAAAAATTTCCCATTTTTTCTAAAAACCCCCGCCTTCCGGGTGGAGGGCTGTGGGTTGGGGTTGGGAGGTTTTAAGGGGATGGGGGTTTTTTCCCAGGGAACACCCCGGGGTGGGGGTTTTGAGGGGCCCCCTGCCGGGGGGGAGGAGAGGGGAATTAGTTTTCCGGGGGGTGAAGGGAGGGGGCCCGAGGCCCGGCTGTTTTCCGGGAGACCCCGGGAAACCCCCGGGCGGGCGGTGAAGAGAAGACCCCCCTGAATTCACTGCCCCATCCCCCCCCAAAATCGGAGGGGGCCACCAAACCCAAAACCCCCCTGAAACCGCCCCCCCTGGCCGCCAGCCCCACCTGGCCGCCCGGCCGTTCCACCCCAAAACGGCCCGCCTGCCCGCATTGGGTTTCCAACGACTTTTCTGGAGGGCGAAAAAATTAGGTTTTTTCCTACTTTTTTTGGGGTTTTGTAGAAAAATTTTAAATTTCCCTTTTTCTCTTGATTGTTTTGAATTAAAACCCTTTATTTGCATTCCTTCTTTTAATTAACTTTAAAACTCGAGACAGTTTTTTTTCAAAGGGCTTGAGGGCGAATCCCAAAACCGGGAAGAGAAAAGGGCGGGAGCAAAATGGATTTTAAGGGTTCACTTTAAGAATTTTCCTTTTTAACCCTTTTTAAATATGGTCCCCCAAATTTTCCATTTGCAAGCCCTTTTTGTGTTTTATTATTTAGCAAAATCCTTTTGTTTTTTTTTTTTGGGAATTCAAATGGTTTTATTTTCAAAAATTTCCATGGTCCTGGGATTATCTACAATGGTTTATTTAACAATGGAATTCAAGGGAAATTTTCTCCAACCTGTCACCCAGTTTTGAGGCTACCCCACCAGTTTTCAAGGATTTCAGATTTGCTTTAATTGCTAGTATTATTATTCCGTGGCTGGTGTTGCTGATGGGCCTGCTTTACTTCTAGCATTCAGAAACAAGGAATACTGGCTTGGATAACAACCGTGAGATGCTGCTCCCAGAGCCTGCCCCCTGTCCCTGAGACTAGAGATGCTGCCCCAGAGCCTGGTGTTGCCCCCACAGCCCACTGCAGAAATGAACCAGCCAGAGTGGGGTGGGGGTTCTAGTGAAGGGGAGATACGGGACATGGGCCAGGTGTTGAAGGAGCACCTTTCCCCAGCTAGTGAGAAACCCTCCCCTGCCCTAAAGAGGGAGAGTCTGATGGTGCTGCAGTGAAACCTGTAGATGTTACATCTGTCCAGGTTCCAGCTGGATCACAGGGGCAGCCACAGCCAGCAGCAGTTGCCCTGTGAAAAACTCGAAATCTAAGATTAAAACAAAGCACCTAGATAGTGGGGATCAGCCAGAGGGTCCTCTCAGTCAGCAAGGGAGCCAGAGGTTGAGATTGTCACCGAGTCTCTCTCATATGACACTCTCAGAACCCAAGAAAAAGACATTGTGCAACGGGGCCGTGAGCCTTTACAACCTGGTTACTTCGTGTCTGGGACCTATGGGGGAGAGGTGTACAACTGGATGGCACTGAGGCCAGGAATTTGGGATCCTTGTCCCAGGACTCAGGCGGGACCAGACATCTGCAGGGGAGCAAGGGGCCTTTCCCTTTGGGAACGGCTTCTAATGAGTGTGAGAGAGAAGTTTATCCACAAAGAGAGAATGCAGGAGCACCACTAGCAGAATGCGCTGAAGACTCATTGATGAAGGGATCCAGCAGCTGAGGGAAGTGGCAGTATTAGAGGTACTCTTTGGGATGGATGGACAGCATGACAATGACCCTGACAAGGTCAGGTGCACAGGGCAGATGTTGTGGGATCTGGCAACCCTGGGGCCACCTGAATTTGCTACCTACATTGCACTGATTAGGCTGATGACCACTGAGACAGTAGGTTCTGTTGCCAGCAACCTCAGGAATTTTGACAGTATGATTAATGGCCCAGTGCAGGCCAAGGTCTCATAGGCTAGGACTCCAACAGGTCCAAGAGGAGATGAAGGGGATGAGAGGGTTGAAAGGAGAGGAGGGGAGATTATAAGGGAGGAGATAAGGGAAGATCAATGCAGCACCAGTACGAGTCACAGGCCCCAAATTCACACCCAACGCCCAGCTAGGACAGAGGATACCCTCACGAACTGACCTGTGGTTCTTCCTGTGAGACCACATGGGGAAGACATGGAAAATGGGATGGGAAGCTCACTCTGTCCTGGCAGCACGGAAAGGCCAGCTCAGGGAGGGAAATGCCAACCGAGGGAACCACGCTAAAATGAAGGTAGCCTCGACCTCCCACAACCAAGGTGCAGGGTGCTAGAAGGGAGGATGATCTGTCAGATCCCCTGGAAGGGACCTCCACTATGTATGCCCAGGAAGGAAATAACCAGGGCTAGAGGGGCCCTGCCTCTAGCCAGGAGAGGCATGGGATAACAGGATCTACTGGGTAGTGTGGGTGCGATGGCCTGGCACATCAAAGCCACAGAAACATAGAATGTTAGTTGATACTGGTTCAGAATGCACCCCTGATACCATCAGAACATGTGGGAAGGTACCTGTTTCCATTGTTGGGGTGACAGGGGGATCACAGGAATTTACTTTGCTGGAAGCTGAGATTAGCCTGACAGGGAAGGGGTGGCAGAAACATCCGATTGTAACTGGCCCAGGGGCACCGTGCATTCTAGGCATAGACTTCCTCAGGAATGGCTACTACAAAGATCCAAGGGGGATTCAGGTGGGCTTTGGAATAGCTGCTGTATCGGCAGAGAGAGTATTAAGCAGTTGAACACCTTGCCTGGACTGTCAGAAAATCCATCTGCAGTGGGACTCCTGAAAGTGACAGAGCAACAGGTACCAATTGCCACCATGACAGTGCACCGCCGGCAGTACGGACAAATCGAGATGCTGTGATCCCCATCCACAAGATGATCCGTGAGCTGGAGAGCCAAGGGTGGTGAGCAAAACCCACTCACCCCTTCAACAGCCCCATCTGGCCCGTGCGCGCAAGTCTGAGGGGGAATGGAGATTGACTGTGGACTATCGTGCCTTGAATGAAGTGACTCCACCGCTGAGCGAGCCGTGCCGGACATGCTGGAGCTGCAGTACGAGCTGGAGTCCAAGGCAGTGAAGTGGTATGCTACCATTGACATTGCCAATGCATTTTCTCCATTCCTTTGGCAGCAGAGTGCAGGCCTCAGTTTGCTTTCACCTGGAGGGTGTGCAGTACACCTGGAATCGACTGCCCCAGGGGTGGAAACACAGCCCTACCATCTGCCATGGGCTGATCCCGGCTGCGCTGGAAAAAGGGTGAGGCCCCAGAACATTTGCAATACATTGATGACATCATTGTGTGGGGGAACACGGCAACAGAGGTCTTTGAGAAGGGAGAGAAAATCATCCAGATTTTGCTGGAAGCTGGCTTTGCCATCAAGAAAAGCAAAGTCAAAGGACCTGCGCGAGAGATCCAGTTCCTGGGAGTGAAGTGGCAAGACGGACGGCGCCAGGTCCCCACTGAGGTCATCAATAAGATCACTGCAATGTCAGCACTAACAAGCAAGAAGGAAACACAAGCTTTCCTAGGTGCCATAGGCTTTGGAGAATGCATATCCCTGAATACAGCCAGATTGTGAGCCCTCTCTACCTGGTCACCCGCAAGAAGAATGATTTCCACTGGGGCCCTGAACAGCAGCAAGCCTTCGCCCAGATCAAGCAGGAGATGGCTCATGCTGTAGCCCTTGGCCCAGTCAGGACAGGACCAGAGGTAAAGAATGTTCTCTACTCTGCAGCCGGGAACCATGGTCTGTCCTGGAGCCTTTGGCAGAAGGTGCCTGGTGAAACTTCGAGGCCGACCCTGGGATTCTGGAGCAGAGGTTACAGAGGTTCTGAAGCCAATTACACTCCGACGGAGAAGGAAATCTTGGCTGCCTATGAAGGAGTTCAAGCTGCCTCAGAGGTAATTGGCACAGAAGCACAACTTCTCCTGGCACCCGACTGCCAGTGCTGGGGTGGATGTTCAAAGAAAGGTTCCCTACCCACCATGCCACCGACGCCACATGGAGCAAGTGGATTGCCCTCATCACGCAGCGCCCGCATTGGTAACCCAAATCGCCCTGGGATTTTGGAGATAATTACAAACTGGCCAGAAGGTGCAGATTTTGGTCTTGTCGAGGAGGAGGAGCAGAAGCAAGTGACCCGAGCTGAAGAAGCCCCACCGTACAACCAGCTGCCAGCAGATGAAACGTGCTACGCTCTTTTCACCGACAGTTCCTGTCGATCGGGGAATGAATCGGAGTGGAAAGCAGCCGCCTGGAGCCCCACACGACAGGTTGCACAAGCTACCGAAGGAGAAGGTGGATCAAGCCAACTTTGCTGAACTCAAAGCTGTTCAGCTGGCCTTGACATTGCTGAGAGAGAGAAATGGCCAAAAGCTCTACCTCTACACTGATTCATGGATGGTAGCCAATGCTCTGTGGAGCTGGCTGGAAAGGTGGAAAAAGGCTGACTGGCAACGTAGAGGAAAGCCAATCTGGGCTGCTGATGAGTGGAAAGACATTGCCACTGGATAGAGAAGCTACCCGTGAAAGACCGTCATGTGGATGCCCATGTTCCCAAGAGTCGGGCTAGTGAAGAACACCGCACAACGAGCGGGTAGATCAGGCTGCACAGATAGAGGTGTCAAAGATAGACTTAGATTGGGAACACAAGGGAGAATTGTTCCTGGCTCGATGGGCCCATGATGCCTCAGGTCATCAGGGCAGAGACGCCACCTAAAAGTGGGCACGAGACCGAAGGGTAGATCTAACCATGGACAGTATTTCCCAGGTTATCCATGACTGTGAGACGTGTGCTGCCATCAAAGCAAGCTAAGCGGGTGAAGCCCCCTCTGTTATGGTGGGCGATGGTCCAAATACAAGTACGGAGAGGCCTGGCAGATTGACTACATCACACTGCCTCAGACCCGCCAAGGCAAGCGCTACGTGCTGACCATGGTGGAAGCCACCACCGGGTGGTTGGAGACCTACCCTGTGCCCCACGCTACTGCTAGGAACACCATCCTAGGCCTGGAGAAACAAGTCCTTTGGAGACATGGTACCCCTGAGAGAATTGAGTCAGACAATGGGACTCATTTCAAAAATAGCCTTGTTAGCACCTGGGCTAAAGAACATGGCATTGAGTGGGTGTACCATATTCCCTACCATGCACCAGCGGCTGGGAAAGTCGAACGGTGCAATGGCCTGCTTAAAACCACCTTAAAAGCACTTGGTGGGGGCACTTTTAAGAACTGGGAGATTAATTTACCAAAGGCCACATGGTTAGTGAATACCCGAGGTTCCACTAACCGAGCAGGTCCTGCCCAATCTGAGCCTTTGGGAACACCAGATGGAGATAAGGTCCCAGTGGTACACCTGAGAGGCATGTTAGGAAAACTGTTTGGGTGAACTCTGCCTCCAGCAAAGACAATCCTGTTCGTGGGGTGGTTTTCGCTCAAGGACCAGGTTGCACTTGGTGGGTGATGCAAAAGGATGGAGAGACCCGATGCATTCCCCAAGGAGACCTTGTTCTAGGGTGAATTATCTATGATACTGTGCCTGTAACTGCCTGTATGTATCTGATTTAAAGGTTTTTATTTTGCTGTAGCATGTTGGCATGGGAAAAAATTCGGGGTGGATAATGTTGAAGGTTGGGATTGTGTTCCTTCAATGTATGAGTGGGGAGAATTTTTTTCCCATTGTAATGCTAACAGAACCCGCCGGCTGTGCCCAGGGTTTTTGATGGCCCTGGATGGGCGGGTGGGTGGGACCGGGAGCTCCCGGAGGGGGATGCGGATTTCCGGGAGCGGGGGAGGGGGCGGGGAGCTACTCAGGGAGCACGAGGCTTCTGGAGGGGCCCGGCTGTTTCGGGAGAGAGAGGGGAGGGGAACTTCTCCAGTCTGCTCGGCGGTGTGAGGAGGTAGGAGACCCGGGAGCTGGCTGCATTTCAGCTGCCCAGCATCTGCCCTGCTACCTCGGAGGCGCTGCTGACCACCAAAGACCAAATACTTCCTACCTCTGGGAATACACTGCTCATCTGGACACAGGATCGGAGTGAAGAGCTCCCACCTGAGCCAGCCCGGCCGCGGCTGTTCCACTCCACCTCCCTGGCTCCCCGCCTGCGCCTGCAGCTGTGCCGGCCCTGCTACAGTTACACCCCCAGGAACGGACACAGACCGAGTGTGTCCGCGTCTAAGAAAGGACTACAACTGACTTTTTCTTCTGTTTTTCGTCGGTAGTTTTAATAATTACTGTTGTTTTCTACTTGTGCTGTGAGTTAGAGTAGTAAAGAGCTGTTACTTTTACCTCCTTATCTCCGCCTTGAGTCCTTGATTTGAAACAATTATAACACTCGGAGGGGGGTGACATTGATTTCTCTATTTCAAAGGGGAACTTCTGCCGTTTTTTGGCAGAACTCTGTCCTAAAACCAGGACACTCCTCTACCGGCTGCACGCGGATCCTGCCGGCTGGGTGGCCGGTCTCGGAGTTGGGTGGAACTGGTCTCTGGCTGCCGCCCCGAAGAAGGGTAGACTACTTCACCCCGGCGCCGCGAGCCGCTGCAACGCCCTTCCTGCCGCTGGCAGGCAGAACCCGCCGTCCGACCAACCGTCCCCGTAGCTGGGTAGACCTGGTCTCCGGTGTCCCCCCGGAGAAGGGTAAACCTGGTAACCCCGGCGCCGCGGGACTCCGCAGCGCCCTCCCCTTCCAGCGGCAGGCGTACCCCGCCGGCCGGCCAACCGACCCAGGAGCTGGGGAGACCTGGCCTCTGGCGGTCGTCCTGGAAAAGGGTAGACCTGTTCACTCTGGCGTTGCGGGCCGCTGCAGCGACATCCCCGCTGACGACAGGCGGATCCCGTCGCCCTCCCAGCCTCAAAGGCGGGTAGACCTGCTCTCTGGCGGCCTCCCCGGAGAAGAGTAGACTTGTTCACCAAGACGCTGCGGGCTGCTGCCGCGCCCTCTTCGCCGGCGGCAGACGGTCCTCGCCGGCCGGCTCGCTGGCATTGGAGCTGGGTAGACCTGGTCTCCGGCGGCCACCCCGGAGAAGGGGAGACCTGTTCACCACCGCGCCGCAGGCCGCTTCAGCGCACTCCCCTTCTGCCGGAAGGCGGATTCTGCCGGCCGGCCCACCGGCCCTGGAGCCGGGTAGACCTGGTCTCCGGCGACCTCCACAAAGAAGTGTAGACCTGTTCACCCCTGAGCCACGGGTCGCTGCAGCGCCCACCTCTTCTGGCGGAAGGCAGTTTCTGCCAGCTGGCTTGCCCGCCCCGGAGCCGGGTAGACCTGGTCTCCGGCGGCCGCCACAAAGAAAGGTAGACCTGTTCACCCCGGCGCCACGGGGCGCTGCAGCGCACTCCCCGCCGGCGGAAGGCGGATGCCGCTGGCCGGCGGGCCGATCCCGGAGCCGGGTAGACATTGTCTCCTGCGGCCGCCCCAGTGAAGGGTAGACCTGTTCACCCCGGCGCTGCGGGCCGCTGCAGCGCCCTCCCCTTCCGGCGTAAGGCGGATTCCGACGGCCGGCCGGCCCCTGAGCAGGGTAGACCGGGTCTCCGGCGGCCGCCACAAAGAAGGGTAGACCTGTTCACCCCGGCGCCGTGGGCCGCTGCTGCGCCCTCCTTACCGGAGCAGGTGGATGCCGCCAGCCGGCCGGCCGGCCCTTGAGCCAGGTAGACCTGGTCTCCGGTGGCCGCCCCGGACAAGGGTAGACCTGTTCACCTCGGCGCTGCGGGCCGCTGCATCGCCCCCCCCGCAGTTGGTAGGTGGGTGACGCCGGCCGGTAGGCCGACCCAGGAGCCAGTTAGACCTGGTCTCCGGCAGGCCGCCCCGGAGAAGGGTAGACATGATCTCCGGCGGCCCTCCTGGAGAAGGGTAGACCAGTTCACCCCGGCGCCGCGGGCCGCTGTAGCGCCCTCCTTGCCGGCGGGAGGCGGATGCCGCCGGCTGGCCGGTCGTCCTCAGAGTCGAGTAGACCTGGTCTCTGGCGGCCACCCCGGAGAAGGGTAGACCTGTTGATCCCGGAGCCGAGGGCCGGTGCAGAGCCCTCGCCTGCGGCGGCAGATGGATCACCCCGGCCGGCCGGCCCCGAAGCCGGGTAGACCTCGTCCCCTGCGGTCCCACTGGAGAAAGGTAGACCTGTTTACCACAGCGCCGCGGGCTGCTGCAGCGCCCTCCTCTCCGGCAGCAGGAGGATGCTGCCGGCCGGCGTGCTGGCCCCGGAGCCGCGTAGACCAGGTCTCCGGCGGCCGCTTCGGAGAAGTGTAGACCTGTTTACCCGGGAGCCGCGGGCCGCTGCAGCGCCCTTGCAGGCGGCGGAAGGTGGATCCGCGGGCCGGCTGGCCCTGGAGCCGGGTAGACCTGGTCCCTGGCGGCCGCACTGGAAAAGGGTAGACATGTTCACCGCAGCGCCGCGGGCTGCTGCAGCGCCCTCCCCTCATGCGGCAGGCGGATGCCGCCGGCCGGCCTGCCGACCCCGGAGCAGGGTAAATCTGGTCTCCGGCGACCGCCACAAAGAATGGTAGGCCTGTTCACCCCGGCACCACAGGCCGCTGCAGCGCACTCCCCGCCGGCGGCAGGCGGATACCGCTGGGGGGCCGGCCGGCCCCAGAGCCGGGTAGACCTGGT
>JAREIS010003632.1:0-10870 GCA_030060385.1 Muscicapa striata striata | reverse complement strand
ATCTTTAATTTTTGGGGAGAACCCTTGATCCCTTTTTGAATTTTGGGCTGAAAACGCCCGTTCGGGCCCAAATTTAAAACTGGATAAACATGGCCATTTTTTTTTTGGAAAAAACACCCTCCCAGTTTTTTAAACTTTTTTAAAAAATTTTTTCCCAAAAATACCAGGTTCTAAGGGTGGCATCTTTGTCTGGGAGAAATCCTGATCTTTGGAATTTTTAATGTCAGACACCCAGCCCAGGCCAAGGTCCTGGATAAGAACATGGGCCATTTCCTCTGAAACCAACCTCCAGTTTCTTATACCAGTTTGAGGTAGTTTTCCTAAAGTACAGGTTCTAACTGCTGGCATTTTAGTCTGTAAAACATGTTTGAATTTTAGAGCGAGCCCAGTCTCAGGCCATCCTGATGAACATGGCCATTTCCTGTGAAAAAAACACTCCCATTTTTAATACCATTTGAGGAGGCTTTGCTCCAAACAGCCAGGTTCTAGTGGTGGCATTTAGTCTGGAAATCTGATCTTGATTTAGTTCAGACGCCAGTCTCAGGCCAAGGCCTGGATAGAACATGCATTTCCTCTAAAAAACCACACCCTCCAGTTTCTTAATACCATTTGGAGGAAGTTTGTCTCTCCAAAAGTAGCCAGGTTCTAATGGTGGCATCTTTAGTCTGGAGAAACGATTTGAATTTAGCAGAGCCAGTCTCAGGCCAGCCTGAAGAACATGCATTCTCTGAAAAACACACCTCCCATTTCTTAATACCATTTGAGGTAGTTTGGTCCTCCATGAGCCAGGTTCTAGGGTGGTCTTAATCGGGAGAAATCTGATCCTTGAATTTTAGCTGTCAGACGCCCAGTCTCAGGCCATTACCTGGATATGAACACTGGCCATTTTCCTCGGAAAAACACACCCTCCCAGTTTCTTAAAGCAGTTTTTAGGAAAACATTGTATCTCCAAAGTAGCCAGGATTCTAAGGGTGGCATCTTTTGTCTGGGAGAAATCCTGATCATTTCGAATTTTAATGTCGACACCCAGTCTCAGGCCAAGGTCCCTGGATAAGACACATGCCATTTTCCTCTGAAAACCACACCCTCCAGTTTCTTTATACAGTTGAGTAGTGTTGGCACTCCAAAGTAGCAGGGTTCTTGGTTCCATCTTAATCTGAGAATCCTGATCCTTCGAATTTTAGTTCAGACGCCAGTCCAGGCCATTCCTGGAACGAACATGGCCATTCCTCAAAACCACACCCTCCCAGTTTCTTAATACCAGTTTGGAGAATTGTCTCACATGAGCAGGTTCTAAGTGGTGGTCTTTATCTGGGAGAAATCCTGATCCTTCGAATTTTAACTGTCAGACCAGTCCAGGCCAATTCCTTTGAACATGGCCATTTTCCCTGAAAACACACCTCCATTCTAACATCTTGAGGAATTGTATCTCCAAAAGTAGCCAGGATTCTAAGGGTGATCTTTATCTGGGAGAAATCCTGATCTTTCGAATTTTACTGTCAGCCCAGTCTCAGGCCAAGCCTGGATAAGAACACTGCCTTTTCCTCGAAAAACACACCCCAGTTTTTTAACAGTTGGAAATGTACTCCAAAGTAGCCAGGTTCTAAGTGGTGGCATCTTTAGTCTGGGAGAAATCCTGATCATTCGAATTTTAGTGTCAGACACCCAGTCTCAGGCCAATGGTCCTGGATAAGAACATGGCCATTTTCCTCTGAAAAAACCACACCCTCCCAGTTTCTTTATAACCAGTTTTGAGGAAGCTTGTTCTCAAAGTAGCCAGGTTCTCAGTGGTGGCATCTTTGTCTGGAGAAATCCTGATCCATTCGAATTTTAGACTGTCAGAGCGCCTAGTCTCAGGCCAATTCCTGGATAGAACATTGGCCAATTTCCCTCTGAAAAAACCACACCCTCCCAGTTTCTTAATACCAGTTTGGAGAAGTGTTATCTCTCAAAGTAGCCAGGTTCTAAGTGGTGGCATCTTTAGTCTGGGAGAAATCCTGATCCTTCGAATTTTAGCTGTCAGACAGCCCAGTCTCAGGCCAAGTTCCCTGGATAGAACATGGCCATTTCCTCTGAAAAACCACACCCTCCCAGTTTCTTAATACCAGTTTGGAGTAGTGTTGGTCTCTCCAAAGTAGCCAGGATTCTAAGTGGTGGCATCTTTAATCTGGGAGAAATCTGATCATTTGGAATTTTAGATGTCAGACCCCAGTCTCAGGCCAAGGTCCCTGGATAAGAACACATGCCATTTTCCCTCTGAAAACGCACACCCTCCCAGTTTCTTTATACATGTTGGAGGTAGTGTTGGTCACTCCAAAGTAGCCAGGGTTCTCATGGTTCTCCCATCATCAGTCTGGTAGATATCCTGATCCTTTGGAATTTTAGATTCAGACACCAGTCCCAGGCCAATTGCCTTGACTACGAACATGGCCATTTTCCTCTGAAAAACCACACCCTCCCAGTTTCTTAATACTAGTTTGGAGGATAGTGTTGGTCTCTCCAATAGTAGCCAGGATTCTAAGTGGTGGGATCTTTAATCTGGGAGAAATCCTGATCCCTTCGAATTTTAGCTGTCAGACGCCTGTCTCAGGCCAATTAACCTGGATATGAACACTGGCCATTTTCCCTCGGAAAAAAACACACCTCCCAGTTTCTTAAAAGCAGTTTTTAGGAAAACATTGTATCTCCAAAGTAGCCAGGTTCTAGTGGTGGCATCTTTGTCTGGGAGAATCCTGATCATTTAATTTTAGATGTCAGACACCAGTCTCAGGCCAAGGTCCCTGGATAAGAACATGCCATTTTCCTCTGAAAAACACACCTCCCGTTTCTTTATACCAGTTGGAGTAGTGTTGACACTCATAGTAGCCAGGTTCTCAGTGGTGCATCTTTAGTCTAGAAATCCTGATCCATCAATTTAGCTGTCAGACGCCGTCCAGGCCAATTACCTGATACAATCATTGGCCAATTCTCTGAAAAACCCACCTCCAGTTTTAATACCAGTTTGGAGGAAGACATTTTATCTGCAACAGGAGTAAGGTTCTAGGGTGGCATCTTTAGTCTGGGAGAAACCTGATCCTTGAATTTAATTCAGACACCCAGTCGCGCCAAGGTCCTGGATAAGAACATGGGCCATTTCCTCTGAAAAAAACCACACCCTCCCAGTTTCTTAATAATTTAGAGGAAGAGTTCCTCAAAGTAGCCAGGTTCTATGGTGGCATCTTTAGTCTGGAGAAATCCTGATCCATTCGAATTTGAGCTGTCAGACGCCCAGTCTCAGGCCAAGGTCCTGGATAGAACACATGCCATTTTCCTCTGAAAACCACACCCTCCCAGTTTCTTAATACAGTTTGGAAAATGTTGTTCTCCAAAGTAGCCAGGATTCTAAGTGGTGGCATCTTTTCTGGGAGAAATCCTGATCTTCGAATTTTAGATGTCAGGAATTTTAACTGTCAGACACCCAGTCGCAGGCCAATTGCCCTTGCTACGAACATCGGCCATTTTCCCTCTGAAAAAAACCACACCCTCCCAATTTCTTAACACTACTTGAAGGTAGTGTTGGTCTCTCCAAAAGTAGCCAGGATTCTAAGTGGTGGGATCTTTAATCTGGGAGAAATCCTGATCCCTTCGGAATTTTAGCTGTCAGACGCCCAGTCTCAGGCCAATTATCCTGGATATGAACACTGGCCGTTTTCCCTCGGAAAAAAAAAACACACTCCCAGTTTCTTAAAAGCAGTTTTTAGGAAAACATTGTATCTCCAAAAGTAGCCAGGGTTCTAAGTGGTGGCATCTTTTGTCTGGGAGAAATCCTGATCATTTCGGAATTTTAGATATCAGACACTCAGTCTCAGGCCAAGGTCCCTGGATAAGAACACATGCCATTTTCCCTCTGAAAAAACGCACAACCTCCCAGTTTCTTTATATCAGTCTGGAGTTAGTGTTGGACACTCCAATAGTAGCCAGGGTTCTCAGTGGTGGCATATTTAGTCTGTGAGAAATCCTGATCCAGTCCGAATTTTTGCTGTCAGACGCCCAGTCTCAGGCCAATTACCCTGGATACAATCATTGGCCAATTTCCCTCTGAAAAATACCACACCCTCCCAGTTTCTTAACACCAGTTTGGAGGAAGACATTTTATCTGCAACAGGAGAGAAGGTTCTAAGGGTTGGCGTCTTTAGTCTGGGAGAAATCCTGATCTTTTCGGAATTTTAACTGTCAGACACCCAGTCGCAGGCCAGGTCCCTGGATAAGAACATTGGCAATTTTCCCTCTGAAAAAAGCCACACCCTCCCAGTTTCTTAATACCAGTTTGGAGGTAGTGTTAGTCTCTCCAATAGTAGCCAGGATTCTAAGTGGTGGGATCTTTAATCTGGGAGAAATCCTGATCCCTTCGGAATTTTAGCTGTCAGACGCCCAGTCTCAGGCCAATTACCCTGGATATGAACACTGGCCGTTTTCCCTCGGAAAAAAACCACACCGTCCCAGTTTCTTAAAAGCAGTTTTTAGGAAAACGTATCTCCAAAAGTAGCCAGGATTCTAAGTGGTGGCATCTTTTGTCTGGGAGAAATCCTGATCATTTCGGAATTTTACATGTCAGACACCCAGTCTCAGGCCAAGGTCCCTGGATAAGAACACATGCCATTTTCCCTCTGAAAAAACGCACACCCTCCCAGTTTCTTTATACATGTGTGGAGGTAGTGTTGGTCACTCCAAAGTAGCTAGGGTTCTCATGGTTCTCCCATCATCAATCTGGTAGATATCCTGATCCCTTTGGAATTTTGGATGTCAGACACCCAGTCCCAGGCTAATTGCCCTTGCTACGAACATGGGCCATTTTCCCTCTGAAAAAAGCCACACCCTCCCAGTTTCTTAATACTAGTTTGGAGGTAGTGTTGGTCTCTCCAATAGTAGCCAGGATTCTAAGTCGTGGGATCTTTAATCTGGGAGAAATCCTGATCCCTTCGGAATTTTAGCTGTCAGACGCCCTGTCTCAGGCCAAATAACCTGGATATGAACACTGGCCGTTTTCCCTCGGAAAAAAAACACACCCTCCCAGTTTCTTAAAAGCAGTTTTTAGGAAAACATTGTATCTCCAAAAGTAGCCAGGGTTCTAAGTGGTGGCATCTTTTGTCTGGGAGAAATCCTGATCATTTCGGAATTTTAGATGTCAGACACCCAGTCTCAGGCCAAGGTCCCTGGATAAGAACACATGCCATTTTCCCTCTGAAAAAAGGCACAACCTCCCAGTTTCTTTACACCAGTCTGGAGTTAGTGTTGGACACTCCAATAGTAGCCAGGGTTCTCAGTGGTGGCATCTTTAGTCTGTGAGAAATCCTGATCCAGTCCGAATTTTAGCTGTCAGACGCCCAGTCTCAGGCCAATTACCCTGGATACAATCATTGGCCAATTTCCCTCTGAAAAAAACCGCACCCTCCCAGCTTCTTAATACCAGTTTGGAGGAAGACATT
The DNA here is from genome assembly GCA_030060385.1 of Muscicapa striata striata. NCBI lineage: Eukaryota > Metazoa > Chordata > Aves > Passeriformes > Muscicapidae > Muscicapa > Muscicapa striata. The sequence goes on along the minus strand of JAREIS010003632.1, from coordinate 5,405 downwards.
TTATCTGCAACAGGATCTAAGGTTCTAAGTGGTGGCATCTTTAGTCTGGGAGAAATCCTGATCATTTCGGAATTTTAACTCTCAGACACCCAGTCTCCGGCCAAGGTCCATGGATAAGAACATGGGCCATTTTCCCTCTGAAAAAAACCACACCCTCCTAGTTTCTTAATACCAGTTTGGAGGTAGTGTTGGTCTCTCCAAAAGCATCTGGGCTTCTAACTGCTGGCATTTTTAGTCTGCGAGAAAACATTAGGTTTGGAATTTTAGCAGGCCGAAGCCCAGTCTCAGGACCATGACCCTGCATGCAACGAAGGGCCTATTTCTCTGTGAAATAAAGATCACCTCACCACTTTTGTAATATCCATTTAGAGGAGGCTTTTGGCACTCCATGAACAGCCAGGGTTCTCAGTGGTGGCACTATTAGTCTGGAAGAAATCCTGATTCCTTCGGAATTTGAGGTTTCAGACGACCAGTCTCAGGCCAAGGGCCCTGGATATGAACATTGGCAATTTTCCCTCTTAAAAAAACCACACCCTACCAGTTTCTTAATAAAATTTATGAGGAAGATAGAGTCTCTTCAAAAGTAGCCAGGGTTCTAACTGGTGGCATCTTTAGTGTAGGAGAAATCCTGATCCATTCGGAATTTGAGCTGTCAGACGCCCAGTCTCAGGCCAAGGTCCCTGGAAAAGAAACATTGACCAATTTCTCTCTGAAAAAAACCACACCCTCCCAATTTCTTAATACCAGTTTGGAGATAGTGTTGGTCTCTCCAATAGTAGCCAGGATTGTAAGTGGTGGGATCTTTAATCTGGGAGAAATCCTGATCCCTTCAGAATTTTAGCTGTCAGACGCCCAGTCTCAGGCCATTTAACCTGGATATGAACACTGGCCATTTTCCCTCGGAAAAAAAACACACCCTCCCAGTTTCTTAAAAGCAGTTTTTAGGAAAACATTGTATCTCCAAAAGTAGCCAGGATTCTAAGTGGTGGCATCTTTTGTCTGGGAGAAATCCTGATCATTTCGGAATTTTAGATGTCAGACACCCAGTCTCAGGCCAAGGTCCCTGGATAAGAACACATGCCATTTTCCCTCTGAAAAAACGCACACCCTCCCAGTTTCTTTATACATGTGTGGAGGTAGTGTTGGTCACTCCAAAGTAGCCAGGGTTCTTATGGTTCTCCCATCATCAATCTGGTTGTTATCCTGATACCTTCGGAATTTTAGATTTCAGACGACCAGTCCCAGGCCCATTGCCTTGGACACGAACATAGGCCATTTTCGCTCTGAAAAAAACCACACCCTCCCAGTTTCTTAATACCAGTTTGGAGATAGTGTTGGTCTCTCCAATAGTAGCCAGGATTCTAAGTGGTGGGATCTTTAATCTGGGAGAAATTTTGATCCCTTCGGAATTTTAACTGTCAGACGCCCAGTCTCAGACCAATTAACCTGGATATGAACACTGGCCATTTTCCCTCGGAAAAAAACCACACCCTCCCAGTTTCTTAAAAGCAGTTTTTAGGAAAACATTGTATCTCCAAAAGTAGCCAGGATTCTAAGGGGTGGCATCTTTAGTCTGGGAGAAATCCTGATCATTTCGGAATTTTAACTGTCACACCCAGTCTCAGGCCAAGGACCCTGGATAAGAACACATGCCATTTTCCCTCTGAAAAAAACCACACCCTCCCAGTTTCTTTATACCAGTTTGGAAGTAGTGTTGGACACTCCAATAGTAGCTAGGGTTCTCTGTGGTGGCATCTTTAGTCTGCTAGAAATCCTGATCCATTCGGAATTTGAGCTGTCAGACGCCCAGACTCAGGTCAAGGTCCCTGGAAAAGAACATTGACCAATTTCCCTCTGAAAAAAACCACACCCTCCCAGTTTCTTAATACCAGTTTGGAGGTAGTGTTGGTCTCTCCAATATTAGCCCGGATTCTAAGTAGTGGGATCTTTAATCTGGGAGAAATCTTGATCCCTTCGGAATTTTAGCTGTCAGACGCCCAGTCTTAGGCCAATTATCCTGGATATGAACACTGGCCATTTTCCCTCAGAAAAAAAACACACCCTCCCAGTTTCTTAAAAGCAGTTTTTAGGAAAACATTGTATCTCCAAAAGAAGCCAGGATTCTAAGTGGTGGCATCTTTTGTCTGGGAGAAATCCTGATCATTTCGGAATTTTACATGTCAGACACCCAGTCTCAGGCCAAGGTCCCTGGATAAGAACACATGCCATTTTCCCTCTGAAAAAACGCACAACCTCCCAGTTTCTTTATACCAGTCTGGAGTTAGTGTTGGACACTCCAATAGTAGCCAGGGTTCTCAGTGGTGGCATATTTAGTCTGCGAGAAATCCTGATCCAGTCCGAATTTTTGCTGTCAGACGCCCAGTCTCAGGCCAATTACCCTGGATACAATCATTGGCCAATTTCCCTCTGAAAAAAACCACACCCTCCCAGTTTCTTAACACCAGTTTGGAGGTAGTGTTGGTCTCTCCAATAGTAGCCAGGATTCTAAGTGGTGGGATCTTTAATCTGGGAGAAATCCTGATCCTTCGGAATTTTAACTGTCAGACGCCCAGTCTCAGGCCAAGGTCCCTGGATAAGAACACATGCCATTTTCCCTCTGAAAAAACGCACACCCTCCCAGTTTCTTTCTACATGTGTGGAGGTAGTGTTGGTCACTCCAAAGTAGCCAGGGTTCTCATGGTTCTCCCATCATCAGTCTGGTAGATACCTGATCCCTTTGGAATTTTGGATGTCAGACACCCAGTCCCAGGCCAATTGCCCTTGCTACGAACATGGGCCATTTTCCCTCTGAAAAAAGCCACACCCTCCCAGTTTCTTAATACTAGTTTGGAGATAGTGTTGGTCTCTCCAATAGTAGCCAGGATTGTAAGTCGTAGGATCTTTAATGTGGGAGAAATCTTGATCCCTTCGCAATTTTAGCTGTCAAACGCCCTGTCTCAGGCCAATTAAACTGGATATGAACACTGGCCATTTTCCCTTGGAAAAAAAACACACCCTCCCAGTTTCTTAAAAGCAATTTTTAGGAAAAAATTGTATATCCAAAAGTAGCCAGGATTCTAAGTGGTGGCATCTTTTGTCTGGGAGAAATCCTGATCATTTCGGAATTTTAGATGTCAGACACCCAGTCTCAGGCCAAGGTCCCTGGATAAGAACATGGGCCATTTTCCCTCTGAAAAAACCCACACCCTCCCTGTTTCTTTATACCAGTTTGGAGGTAGTGTTGGACACTCCAATAGTAGCCAGGGTTCTCAGTGGTGGCATCTTTAGTCTGCGAGAAATCCTGATCCATTCCGAATTTTAGCTGTCAGACGCCCTGTCTCAGGCCAATTATCCTGGATACAATCATTGGCCAATTTCCCTCTGAAAAAAACCACACCCTCCCAGTTTCTTAATACCAGTTTGGAGGAAGACATTTTATCTGCTACAGGAGTTAAGGTTCTAAGGGGTGGCATCTTTAGTCTGGGAGAAATCCTGATCCTTTCGGAATTTTAACTGTCAGACACCCAGTCGCAGGCCAAGGTTCCTGGATAAGAACATGGGCCACTTTCCCTCTGAAAAAAACCACACCCTCCTAGTTTCTTGATACCAGTTTGGAGCTAGTGTTGGTCTCTCCGAAAGTAGCCAGGCTTCTAACTGCTGGCATTTTTAGTCTGCGAGAAAACATTAGGTTTGGAATTTTAGCAGACCGAAGCCCAGTCTCAGGGCCATGCCCCCGCATGAAACGAAAGGCCTATTTCTCTGTGAAATAAAGATCACTTCACCACTTTTGTAATATCCATTTAGAGGAGGCTTTTGGCACTCCATGAACAGCCAGGGTTCTCAGTGGTGGCAGTATTAGTCTGGGAGAAATCCTGATTCCTTCGGAATTTGAGCTGTCAGATGACCAGTCTCAGGCCATACTGTTGGTCTCTCTGAAAGTAGCCAGGCTTCTAACTGCTGGCATTTTTAATCTGCGAGAAAACATCAGGTTTGAAATTTTAGCAGGCCCGAAGCCCAGTCTCAGGACCATGCCCTGCATGCAACGAAGGGCCTATTTCTCTGTGAAATAAAGATCACTTCACCACTTTTGTAATACCATTTAGAGGAGGCTTTTGGCAGTCCATGAACAGCCAGGGGTTCTCTGTGGTGGCAGTATTAGTCTGGGAGAAATCCTGATTCCTTCGAATTTGAGCTGTCAGACGCCCAGTCTCAGGCCAAGGTCCCTGGAAAAGAACATTGACCAATTTCCCTCTGAAAAAACCACACCCTCCCAGTTTCTTAATACCAGTTTGGAGGTAGTGTTGGTCTCTCAATATTAGCCAGGATTCTAAGTGGTGGGATCTTTAATCTGGGAGAAATCTTGATCCTTCGAATTTTAGCTGTCAGGCATGCAGTCTCAGGCCAATTATCTGGATATGAACACTGGCCATTTTCCCTTGGAAAAAAACCACACCCTCCCAGTTTCTTAAAAGCAGTTTTTAGGAAAACATTGTATCTCAAAAGTAGCCAGGATTCTAATTGGTGGCATCTTTTGTCTGGGAGAAATCCTGATCATTTCGAATTTTAGATGTCAGACACCCAGTCTCAGGCCAAGGTCCCTGGATAAGAACACATGCCATTTTCCCTCTGAAAAAACGCACACACTCCCAGTTTCTTTATAGATGTGTGGAGGTAGTGTTGGTCACTCCAAAGTAGCCAGGTTCTTATGGTTCTCCCATCATCAATCTGGTAGTTATCCTGATACCATCCAATTTTAGATTTCAGACGACCAGTCCCAGGCCCATTGCCTTGGACACGAACATAGGCCATTTTTCGCTCTGAAAAAAACCACACCCTCCCAGTTTCTTAATACCAGTTTGGAGGTAGTGTTGGTATCTACAATAGTAGCCAGGGTTCTAAGTGGTGGGATCTTTAATCTGGGAGAAATCCTGATTCTTTTGAATTTTAACTGTCAGACCGCCAGTCTCAGGCCAATTATCCTGGATATGAACACTGGCCATTTTCCCTCGGAAAAAAACACACCCTCCCAGTTTCTTAAAAGCAGTTTTTAGGAAAACATTGTATTTCAAAAGTAGACAGGATTCTAAGTGGTGGCATCTTTTCTCTGGGAGAAATCCTGATCATTTCGAATTTTAGATGTCAGACACCCAGTCTCAGGCCCAAGGTCCTGGATAAGAACACATGCCATTTTCCCTCTGAAAAAGCACACCCTCCCAGTTTCTTTATACATGTTGGAGTTGAGTGTTGGTTACTCCAAAGTAGCCAGGGTTCTTATGGTTCTCCCATCATCAATCTGGTAGATATCCTGATCCCTTCGTAATTTTAGATTTCAGGCGACCAGTCCCAGGCCAAATTCCCTTGCTTGAACATGGGCCATTTTCCCTCTGAAAAAAGCCACACCTCCC
>JAREIS010003631.1:0-13113 GCA_030060385.1 Muscicapa striata striata | reverse complement strand
TGGCCTGAGACTGGGCGTCTGACAGCTGAAATTCCGAACAGATCAGGATTTCTCCCAGACTAAAGATGTAACCGCTGAGAACCCTGGCTACTTTCGGAGAGACGGTATCTTCCTCCTAAATGGTATTAAGAAACTGGGAGGGTGTGGTTTTTTACAGAGGGAAAATTGCCAATGTTCATATCCAGGGGGCTTGGCCATAGGCAGGCCGTCTGAAACCTCAAATTCCGAAGCAATCAGTATTTCTCCCAGACTAAAAATGCCACCACTGAAAACCCTGGCAGTTCATGGAGTGCCAAAAGCCTCCTCTAAATGGATATCACAAAAGTGGTGAAGTGATCTTTATTTCACAGAGGAATAGGCCCTTCTTTGCATGCAGGGGCATGGTCCTGAGACTGGGCTTCGGCCTGCTAAAATTCCAAACCTAATGTTTTCTCCCAGACTAAAGATGCCAGGAGTTAGAAGCCTGGCTACTGTTGGAGAGACCAACACTACCCCCAAACTGGTATTAAGAAACTGGGACAGTATGGTTTTTTTCAGAGGGAAAATTGCCTATGTTCGTAGCCAGGGCAATTGGGCTGAGACTGGGCGTCTGACACCTATAATTCGGAAGGGATCAGGATTTCTCCCAGACTAAAGATGCAACCTCTTAGAACATTGGCTGCTTTTGAAGAGACTAGGTCTTCGTCCTAAATGATATTAAGAAACTGGGGGGGTGTGTTTTTTTACAGAGGGAAAATTGCAAATGTTCATATCCAGGGCTCTTGGCCAGGGTCTGGACATCTGAAACCGCAAATTTCAAACAATCAGGATTTCTCCCAGAGTAAAACTGCCACCTCCGAGAAACCAGGCTACTTTCGAGAGACTGTATCTTCCTCCTAAATGGTATTAAGAAACTGGGAGGGTGTGGTTTTACAGAGGGAAAATGGCCAATGTTCATATCCAGGGCCTCGGCCTGAGACCGGGAGTCTGAAACCTCAAATTCCGAAGCAATCAGGATTTCTCCCAGACTAAAAATGCCACCACTTAGAATCGTGGGTACCTCAGAGAGACAATGTCTTCCTCCAAACTGGTATTAAGAAACTGGGAGGGTGTTTTTTCAGAGGAAAACGTCCAGTGTTCGTGTTGAGGGCAATGGGCCTGAGACTGGGCGTCCTGACAGCTAAAATTCCGAACGGATCAGGATTTCTCCCAGACTAAAGATGTCACCACTGAGAACCCTGGCTACTTTCGGAGAGACTGCATCTTCCTCCTAAATGGTATTAAGAAACGGGAGGTTGTGGTTTTTACAGAGGGAAAATGGCCAATGTTCATATCCAGGGCCCTTGGCCCGAGGCAGGCCGTCTGAAACCTCAAATTCGAAGCAATCAGGATTTCTCCCAGACTAAAACTGCCACCACTGAATACCCTGGCTGTTCATGGAGTGCCAAAAGCCTCCTATAAATGGATATCACAGAAGTGGTGAAGTGATCTTTATTTCACAGACAAATAGGCCCTTCTTTGCATGCAGGGGCATGGTCCTGAGACTGGGCTTCGGCCTGCTAAAATCCCAAACCTAATGTTTTCTCCCAGACTAGAGATGCCAGCAGTTAGAAGCCTGGCTACTGTTGGAGAGACCAACACTACCTCCAAACTGGTATTAAGAAACTGGGAGGGTATGGTTTTTCAGAGGAAAATTGCCCATGTTCGTAGCCGGGGGCAATGGGCCTGAGACTGGGCGTCTGAAACGTCAGATTCGAAGCAATCAGAATTTTCCCAAACTAAACATGCCACCGTATATAATCCTGGCTACTTTGGAGAGACAATATCTTCCTCAAAACTTGTATTAAGAAACTGGGAGGGTGCGGTTTTTTTCAGAGTAAAATGTCCAGTGTTCGTTTCCAGGGCCTTGGCCTGAGACTGGGCGTTTGAAACCTCAAATTCCGAAGGGAACAGGATTTCTCAAGACTAAACATGCCACCAGTTATAACCCTGGCTACTTTTGGAGAGACTGTATCTTCCTTTTTAAAGTGTATAAAGAAACTGGGAGGGTGTGGTATTTAACAGACGGAAAATGGCCAATGTTCATATCCAGGGCCCTTGGCCTGCCACCGTGCGTCTGAAACCTCAAATTCCGAAGCAATCAGGATTTCTCCCAGACTAAAACTGCCACCACTTAGAATCGTGGCTACCTCTGGAGAGTCAATGTCTTCCTCCAAACTGGTATTAAGAAACTGGGAGGGTGTGGTTTTTTCCAGAGTAAAATGTCCAGTGTTCGTTTCCCGGGCCCTTGGCCTGAGACTGGGCGTCTGACAGCTAAAGTTCCGATGGATCGGGAATTCTCCCAGACTAAAGATGCCAGCAGTTAGAAGCCTGGCTACTTTAGGAGAGACCAACACTACCTCAAAACGGGTATTAAGAAACTGGGAGGGTATGGTTTTTTTCAGAGGGAAAATTGCCCATGTTCGTAGCCAGGGCAATGGGCCTTAGACTGGGCGTCTGAAACCTCATATTCCGAATCAATCAGAATTTCCCTCAAACCAAACATGCCACTGTATATAATCCTGCCTACTTTTATAGAGACAATATCTTTCTTCAAACTTGTATTAAGAAACTGGGAGGGTGTGGTTTATTTCAGAGTAAAATGTCCAGTGTTCGTTTCCCGGGCCCTTGGCCTGAGACTGGGCGTCTGACAGCTAAAGTTCCGAATGGATCGGGAATTCTCCCAGACTAAAGATGCCACCACTGAGAACCCTGGCTACATTTGGAGAGACTGTATCTTGCTCCTAAATGGTATTAAGAAACTGGGAGGTTGTGGTTTTTTACAGAGGGAAAATGGCCAATGTTCATATCCAGGGCCCTTGGCCGGAGACAGGCTGTCTGAAACCTCAAATTCCCAATGGATCAGGATTTCTCCCAGACTAAAAATGCTAACACTGAGAACTCTGGCTGTGCATGGTGTGCCAAAAGCCTCCTCTAAATTGATATTACAAAAGTGGTGAAGTGATCTTTATTTCACAGAGGAATAGGCCCTTCTTTGCATGCAGGGGCATGGTCCTGCGACTGGGCTTCGGCCTGCTAAAATTCCAAACCTAATGTTTTCTCCCAGACTAAAGATGCCAGCAGTTAGAAGCCTGGCTACTGTTGGAGAGACCAACACTACCTCCAAACTGGTATTAAGAAACTGGGAGGGTATGGTTTTTTTCAGAGGGAAAATTGCCCATGTTCGTAGCCAGGGCAATTGGGCTGAGACTGGGCGTCTGACACCTATAATTCGGAAGGGATCAGGATTTCTCCCAGACTAAAGATGCAACCTCTTAGTACCTTGGCTACTTTTGGAGAGACGATATCTTCCTTCAAACTTGTATTAAGAAACTGGGAGGGTGAGGTTTTTTTCAGAGCAAAATGTCCAGTGTTCTTTTCCAGGGCCCTTGGCCTGAAACTGGGTGTTTGACAGCTCAAATTGCGAATGGATCAGGATTTCTCCCAGACTAAAAATGCCACCACTTAGAATCGTGGGTACCTCTGGAGAGACAATGTCTTCCTCCAAACTTGTATTAAGGAACTGGGAGGGTGTGGTTTTTTTCAGAGGAAAATGTCCAGTGTTCGTGTTGAGGGCAATGGGCCTGAGACTGGGTGTCTGACAGCTAAAATTCTGAAGCAATCAGGATTTCTCCCAGACTAAAGATGCCACAACTGAGAATTCTGGCTGTTCATGGAGAGCCAAAAGCTTCCTCTAAATGGATATTACAAAAGTGGTGAAGTGATCTTTATTTCACAGAGAAATAGGCCCTTCTTTGCATGCAGGGGCATGGTCCTGAGATTGGGCTTCGGCCTGCTAAAATTCCAAACCTAATGTTTTCTCCCAGACTAAAGATGCCAGCAGTTAGAAGCCTGGCTACTGTTGGGGAGATCAACACTACCTCCAAACTGGTATTAAGAAACTGGGAGGGTGTGGTTCTCTTCAGAGGAAAATGTCCAGTGTTACTGTTGAAGGCAATTGGCCTGAAACTGGGCGTCTGAAACCTCAAATTCCGAAGGGATCAGGATTTCTCCCAGACTAAAGATGCCGCCGCTTAGAATCCTGGCTACTTCTGGATCGACAATGTCTTCCTCAAAACTTGTATTAAGAAACTGGGAGGGTGTGGTTTTTTTCAGAGGAAAATGTCCAGTGTTCGTGTCCAGGGATATGGGCCTGAGACTGGGAGTCTGACAGCTAAAATTCCGAACGGATCAGCTTTTCTCGCAGACTAAAGATGCCACCACTGAGAACCCTGGCTACTTTTGGAGAGACTGTATCTTCCTCCTAAATGGTATTAAGAAACTGGGAGGTTGTGGTTATTACAGAGGGAAAATGGCCAATGTTCATATCCAGGGCCCTTGGCCTGCGACCGGGCGTTTGAAACCTCAAATTCTGAAGCAATCAGGATTTCTCCCAGACTAAAAATGCCACCACTTAGAATCGTGGCTACTTCTGTAGAGACAATATCTTCCTCCAAACTTGTATTAAGGAACTGGGAGGGTGTGGTTTTTTTCAGAGTAAAATGTCCAGTGTTCGTGTTGAGGGCAATGGGCCTGAGACTGGGCGTCTGACAGCTAAAATTCCGAACGGATCAGGATTTCTCCCAGACTAAAGATGCCACCACTGAGAACCCTGGCTACTTTCGGAGAGACTGTATCTTCCTCCTAAATGGTATTAAGAAACTGGGAGGTGTGGTTTTTACAGAGGGAAAATGGCGATGTTCATATCCAGGGCCCTTGGCCAGAGACAGGCCGTCTGAAACCTCAAATTCGAAACAATCAGGATTTCTCCCAGAGTAAAAAAGTACCACTGAGAACCCTGGCTGTTCATGGAGTGCCAAAGCCTCCTCTAAATGAATATTACAAAAGTGGTGAAGTGATCTTTATTTCACAGAGAAATAGGCCCCTCTTTTGCATGCAGGGCGTCATGCAGGCATGGTCCTGAGACTGGGCTTGACCTGCTAAATTCCAAACCCAATGTTTTCTCCCAGACTAAAGATGCCAGCAGTTAGAAGCCTGGCTGCTTTTGGAGAGACCAACACTACCTCCAAACTGGTATTAAGAAACTGGGAGGGTATGGTTTTTTCAGAGGGAAATTGCCCATGTTCGTAGCCAGGGCAATGGGCCTGAGACTGGCGTCTGAAACCTCAAATTCGAAGCAATCAGAATTTCTCCCAAACCAAACATGCCACCGTATATAATCCTGGCTACTAGAGACTGTGTCTTCCTCCTAATGGTGTTAAGAAACTGGGAGGGTGTGGTTTTTACAGAGGGAAAATGGCCAATGTTCATATCCAGGGCCCTTGGCCGAGGCAGGCCGTCTGAAACCTCAGATTCAATGGATCAGGATTTCTCCCAGACGAAAAATGCTAACACTGAGAACTCTGGCTGTGCATGGAGTGCCAAAAGCCTCCTCTAAATGGGTATTACAAAAGTGGTGAGTGATCTTCCCAGACTAAAGATGCCAGCAGTTAGAAGCCTGGCTGCTTTTGGAGAGACCAACACTACCTCCAAACTGTATTAAGAAACTGGGAGGGTATGGTTTTTCAGAGGGAAAATTGCCCATGTTCGTAGCCAGGGCAATGGGCTGAGAGCCTGCTAAAATCCCAAACCTAATGTTTTCTCCCAGACTAAAAATGCCAGCAGTTAGAAGCCTGGCTACTGTTGGAGACCAACACTACCTCCAAACTGGTATTAAGAAACTGGGAGGGTATGGTTTTTTTCAGAGGAAAATTGCCCATGTTCGTAGCCAGGCAATGGCCCTGAGACTGGGCGTCTGAAACCTCATATTCGAAGCAATCAGAATTTCTCCCAAACTAAACATGCCACCGTATATAATCCTGGCTACTTTTGGAGAGACAATATCTTCCTCCAAACTTGTATTAAGAAACTGGGAGGGTGTGGTTTATTTCAGAGGAAAATGTCCAGTGTTCGTTTCCAGGGCCCTTGGCCTGAGACTGGGCGTTTGACAGCTCAAATTCCGAATGGATCAGGATTTCTCCCAGACTAAAGATGACACCACTGAGAACCCTGGCTACTTTTGGAGAGACTGTATCTTCCTCCTAAATGGTATTAAGAAACTGGGAGGTTGTGGTTTTTTAGAGAGGGAAAATGGCCAATGTTCATATCCAGGGCCCTTGGCCGGAGGCAGGCCGTCTGAAACCTCAAATTCCGAATGGATCAGGATTTCTTCCAGACTAAAAATGCTAACACTGAGAACTCTGGCGGTACATGGAGTGCCAAAAGCCTCCTCTAAATGGATATCACAAAAGTGGTGATCTTTATTTCACAGAGGAATAGGCACTTCTTTGCATGCAGGGGCAAGGTCCTGAGACTGGGCTTCGGCCTGCTAAAATTCCAAACCCAATGTTTTCTCCAAGACTAAAGATGCCAGCAGTTAGAAGCCTGGCTACTGTTGGAGAGGTCAACACTGCCTCCAAACTGGTATTAAGAAACTGGGATGGTGTGGTTTTGTTCAGAGGAAAATGTCCAGTGTTCGTGTTGAGGGCAATGGGCCTGAGACTGGGCGTCTGACAGCTAAGATTCCGAACGGATCAGGATTTCTCCGTGACTAAAGTTGCCACCATCAGAACCATGGCTACTTTTGGAGAGACTGTATCTCTCTTTTAAAGTGTATTAAGAAACTGGGAGGGTGTTGTATTTTACAGAGGGAAAATTGCCAATGTTCTTATCCAGGGCCCTCGGCCTGAGACCGGGAGTCTGAAACCTCAAATTCCGAAGCAATCAGGACTTCTCCCAGACTAAAAATACCACCACTTAGAATCGTGGGTACCTCTGGAGAGACAATGTCTTCCTCCAAACTGGTATTAAGAAACTGGGAGGGTGTGGTTTTTTTTCAGAGGAAAACGTCCAGTGTTCGTGTTGAGGGCAATGGGCCTGAGACTGGGCCTCTGACAGCTAAAATTCCGAACGGATCAGGATTTCTCCCAGACTAAAGATTCCACCACTGAGAACCGTGGCTACTTTCGGAGAGACTGTATCTTCCTCCTAAATGGTATTAGGAAACTGGGACGGTGTGGTTTTTTACAGAGGGAAAATGGGCAATGTTCATATCCAGGGCCCTTGGCCTGAGGCAGGCCGTCTGAAACCTCAAATTCCGAAGCAATCAGGATTTCTCCCAGACTAAAAATGCCACCACTTAGAATCGTGGGTACCTCAGGAGAGACAATGTCTTCCTCCAAACTGGTATTAAGAAACTGGGAGGGTGTTTTTTTTTCAGAGGAAAATGTCCAGTGTTCGTGTTGAGGGCAATGGGCCTGAAACCGGGCATCTGAAACCCCAAATTCCGAAGGGATCAGGATTTCTCCCAGAATAAAGATGCCACCAGTTATAACCCTGGCTACTTTTGGAGAGACTGTATCTCCTACCTAAAGTATATTAAGAAACTGGGAGGTTGTTGTGTTTTACAGAGGGAAAATTTCCAAGGTACATATCCAGGGCCCTTGGCCTGCGACCAGGCGTCTGAAACCTCAAATTCCGAAGCAATCAGGATTTCTCCCAGACTAAAACTTCCATCACTTAGAATCGTGGCTACCCCTGGAGAGACAATGTCTTCCTCCAAACTTGTATTAAGAAACTGGGAGGGTGTGGTTTGTTTTCAGAGGAAAACGTCCGGTGTTCTTGTTGAGGGCAATGGGCCTGAGACTGGGCGTCTGACAGCTAAAATTCCGAACGGATCAGGATTTCTCCCAGACTAAAGATGCCACCACTGAGAACCCTGGCTACTTTCGGAGAGACTGTATCTTCCTCCTAAATGGCATTAAGAAACTGGGAGGTTGTGGTTTTTTACAGAGGGAAAATGGCCAATGTTCATATCCAGGGCCCTTGGCCGGAGACAGGCCGTCTGAAACCTCAAATTCCGAATGGATCAGGATTTCTCCCATTCTAAAAATACTAACACTGAGAACTCTGGCTGTTCATGGAGAGCCAAAAGCCTCCTCTAAATGGATATCACAAAAGTGGTGAAGTGATCTTTATTTCACAGAGGAATAGGCACTTCTTTGCATGCAGGGGCATGGTCCTGAGACTGGGCTTCGGCCTGCTAAAATTCCAAACCCAATGTTTTCTCCCAGACTAAAGATGCCAGCAGTTAGAAATCTGGCTACTGTTGGAGAGGTCAACACTACCTCCAAACTGGTATTAAGAAACTGGGATGGTGTGGTTTTGTTCAGAGGAAAATGTCCAGTGTTCGTGTTGAGGGAAATGGGCCTGAAACTGGGCGTCTGAAACCTCAAATTCCGAACGGATCAGGATTTCTCCCAGAATAAAGATGCCACCAGTTATAACCCTGGCTACTTTTGGAGAGACTGTATCTTCTACCTAATGTGTATTAAGAAATTGGGAGGGTGTGGTTTTTTACAGAGGGAAAATGGCCAATGTTCATATCCAGGGCCCTTGGCCTGCGACCGGGCGTCTGAAACCTCAAATTCCGAAGCAATCAGGATATCTCCCAGACTAAAACTGCCACCACTTAGAATCGTGGCTACCTCTGGGGAGACAATGTCTTCCTCCAAACTGGTATTAAGAAACTGGGAGGTATGGTTTTTTCAGAGGGAAAATGGCCCATGTTCATAGCCAGGGCAATGGGCCTGAGACTGGGCGTCTGAAACCTCAGATTCCGAAGCAATCAGAATTTCTCCCAAACAAAACATGCCACCGTATATAATCCTGGCTACTTTTGGAGAGACAATATCTTCCTCCAAACTTGTATTAAGAAACTGGGAGGGTGCGGTTTTTTTCAGAGCAAAATGTCCAGTGTTCGTTTCCAGGGCCCTTGGCCTGAGACTGGGCGTTTGACAGCTCAAATTGCGAATGGATCAGGATTTCTCCCAGACTAAAAATGCCACCACTTAGAATCGTGGCTACTTTTGGAGAGACAATATTTTCCTCCAAACTTGTATTAAGAAACTGGGAGGGTGTGGTTTTTTTCAGAGGAAAATGTCCAGTGTTCGTGTGGAGGACAATGGGCCTGTGACTGGGTGTCTGGCAGCTAAAATTCCGAACTGATCAGGATTTCTCCCAGACTAAAGATCCCACAACTGAGAACCCTGGCTACGTTCGGAGAGACTGTATCTTCCTCCTAAATGGTATTAAGAAACTGGGATGGTGTGGTTTTGTTCAGAGGAAAATGTCCAGTGTTCTTGTTCAGGGCAGTGGGCCTGAAACTGGCGTCTGAATTTCTCCCAGACGAAAAATGCTAACACTGAGAACTCTGGCTGTTCATGGAGTGCCAAAAGCCTCCTCTAAATGGATATTACAAAAGTGGTGAAGTGATCTTTATTTCACAGAGAAATAGGCCCTTCTTTGCATGCAGGGGCGTGGTCCTGAGACTGGGCTTCGGCCTGCTAAAATCCCAAACCTAATGTTTTCTCCCAGACTAAAGATGCCAGCAGTTAGAAGCCTGGCTACTGTTGGAGAGACCAACACTACCTCCAAACTGGTATTAAGAAACTGGGAGGGTATGGTTTTTTTCAGAGGGAAAATTGCCCATGTTCGTTGCCAGGGCAATGGGCCTGAGACTGGGCGTCTGAAACCTCAGATTCCGAAGCAATCAGAATTTCTCCCAAACTAAACATGCCACCGTATGTAATCCTGGCTTCTTTTGGAGAGACAATGTCTTCCTCCAAACTTGTATTAAGAAACTGGGAGGGTGTGGTTTATTTCAGAGTAAAATGTCCAGTGTTCGTTTCCAGGGCCCTTGGCCTGAGACTGGGCGTTTGACAGCTCAAATTCCGAATGGATCAGGATTTCTCCCAGACTAAAGATTCCACCACTGAGAACCCTGGCTACTTTTGGAGAGACTGTGTCTCCCTCCTAAATGATGTTAAGAAACTGGGAGGGTGTGGTTTTTTACAGAGGGAAAATGGCCAATGTTCATATCCAGGGCCCTTGGCCGGAGACAGGCCTTTTGAAACCTCAGATTCCGAATGGATCAGGATTTCTCCCAGACGAAAAACGCTAACACTGAGAACTCTGGCTGTGCATGGAGTGCCAAAAGCCTCCTCTAAATGGATATTACAAAAGTGGTGAAGTGATCTTTATTTCACAGAGGAATAGGCCCTTCTTTGCATGCAGGGGCATGGTCCTGAGACTGGGCTTCGGCCTGCTAAAATTCCAAACCCAATGTTTTCTCCCAGACTAAAGATGCCAGCAGTTAGAAGCCTGGCTACTGTTGGAGAGGTCAACACTACCTCCAAACTGGTATTAAGAAACTGGGATGGTGTGGTTTTGTTCAGAGGAAAATGTCCAGTGTTCGTGTTGAGGGCAATGGGCCTGAAACTTGGCGTCTGACAGCTAAAATTCCGAAGGGATCAGGATTTCTCCCAGACTAAAGACGCCACCATCATAACCATGGCTACTTTTGGAGAGACTGTATCTCTCTTTTAAAGTGTATTAAAAAACTGGGAGGGTGTTGTATTTTACAGAGGGAAAATTGCCAATGTTCATATCCAGGGCCCTCGGCCAGAGACCTGGAGTCTGAAACCTCAAATTCCAAAGCAATCAGGATTTCTCCCAGACTAAAAATGCCACCACTGAGAATCGTGGGTACTTCTGGAGAGACAATGTCTTCCTCCAAACTGGTATTAAGAAACTGGGAGGGTGTGTTTTTTTCAGAGGAAAACGTCCAGTGTTCGTGTTGAGGGCAATGGGCCTGAGACTGGGCGTCTGACAGCTAAAATTCCGAACGGATCCGGATTTCTCCCAGACTAAAGATGTCACCACTGAGAACCCTGGCTACTTTCGGAGAGACTGTATCTTCCTCCTAAATGGTATTAAGAAACTGGGACGGTGTGGTTTTTACAGAGGGAAAATGGCCAATGTTCATATCCAGGGCGCTTGGCCAGAGGCAGGCCGTCTGAAACCTCAAATTCCGAAGCAATCAGGATTTCTCCCAGACTAAAACTGCCACCACTGAAAACCCTGGCTGTTCATGGAGTGCCAAAAGCCTCCTCTAAATGGATATCACAAAAGTGGTGAAGTGATCTTTATTTCACAGAGAAATAGGCCCTTCTTTGCATGCAGGGGCATGGTCCTGAGACTGGGCTTCGGCCTGCTAAAATTCCAAACCTAATGTTTTCTCCCAGACTAAAGATGCCAGCAGTTAGAAGTCTGGCTACTGTTGGAGAGACCAACACTACCTCCAAACTGGTATTAAGAAACTGGGAGGGTATGGTTTTTTTTCAGAGGGAAAATTGCCCATGTTCGTAGCCAGGGCAATGGGCCTGAGACTGGGCGTCTGAAACCTCAGATTCCGAAGCAATCAGAATTTCTCCCAAACTAAACATGCCACCGTATATAATCCTGGCTACTTTTGGAGAGACAATATCTTCCTCCAAACTTGTATTAAGAAACTGGGAGGGTGTGGTTTATTTCAGAGTAAAATGTCCAGTGCTTGTTTCCAGGGCCCTTGGCCTGAGACTGGGCGTTTGACAGCTGGAATTCCGAATGGATCAGGATTTCTCCCAGACTAAAGATTCCACCACTGAGAACCCTGGCTACTTTTGGAGAGACTGTATCTTCCTCCTAAATGGTACTAAGAAACTGGGGGTGTGGTTTTTACAGAGGGAAATGGCCAATGTTCATATCCAGGGCCCTTCTCTAAATGATATTAAAAAGGGGGTGTCTTTTTTAAGGAAATATCATTTTCATCAGGGCTGGCCAGACTGGGCTTGAGCGCAAATCAAACAATGTTTTCTCCAGATAAAATGCCACATAGAACCTGGCTTTTGGAGGCCAAACTCCTCAAATGGTATTAAAAACTGGTGGTGATTTTTTTCAAGGAAATGCCCTTTGTGGGCAATGGGCCTGAGACTGGGCTCGCCTACTAAAATCCACAACTAATGGATTTCTCCCAGACTAGAAGATGCACATTAACCTGGCTACTTTGGAGAGAATACTCTTCAAACTGTATTAAGAAACTGGGAGGTTGTTTTTTCAGAGGAAAATTGCCATGTAAAGTGGCTGAGTCTGAAACTCAATTCCAAAGCAATGATTTCTCCCAGACTAAAATGCACTGATAAATCCTGGTACTTTGGAGAGACAACTTCCTCCAAACTGGTATTAAGAAACTGGGAGGGTTGGTTTTTTCAGAGAAAATTCAGTTTGAGGGCCTTGGCCTGAGACTGGCGCTGACAGCTAAATTCGAAGGATCAGGATTTCTCCCAGACTAAAGATTCCACCACTGAGAACCCTGGCTACTTTTGGAGAGACTGTATCTTCCTCCTAAATGGTATTAAGAAACTGGGAGGTGTGGTTTTTTACAGAGGGAAAATGGCCAATGTTCATATCCAGGGCCCTTGGCCGAGCAGGCCGTCTGAAACCTCAAATTCCGAATGGATCAGGATTTCTCCCAGACTAAAAAGACCAACACTGAGAACTCTGGCTGTTCATGGAGTCCCAAAAGCCTCCTCTAAATGGATATCACAAAAGTGGTGAAGTGATCTTTATTTCACAGAGGAATAGGCCCTTCTTTGCATGCAGGGGCATGGTCCTGAGACTGGGCTCGCCTGCAAAATTCCAAACCTAATGTTTTCTTCCAGGTTAAAGATGCCAGCAGTTAGAAGCCTGGCTACTGTTGGAGGATCAACACTACCTCCAAACTGGTATTAAGAATCTAGGATGGTGTGATTTTGTTCAGAGGAAAATGTCCAGTGTTCGTAGTGAGGGCAATGGGCCTGAGACTGGGCGTCTGAACAGCCTCAAATTCCAAGGGATCAGGATTTCTCCCAGACTAAACACGCCACCTATCATAACCATGGCTACTTTTGGAGAGATGTATCTCTCAAAGTGTATTAAAAATGGGAGGGTGTTGTATTTTCAGAGGAAAATTGCCAATGTTCATATCCAGGGCCCTGCCTGAGACTGGAGTCTGAAACCTCAAATTCAAGATCAGGATTTCTCCAGACTAAAATGCCACCACTGAGAATCGTGGTACTTTGGAGAGACAATGTCTTCCTCAAACTGGTATTAAGAAACTGGGAGGGTGTGTTTTTTCAGAGGAAAAGCCAGTGTTCTAGTGAGGGCACTGGGCCTGGAGATCGGGCGTCTGACAGCTAAAATTCGAACGGATCCGGATTTCTCCCGACTAAAGATGTC
>JAREIS010003629.1:0-12118 GCA_030060385.1 Muscicapa striata striata | reverse complement strand
CGGCCCCGACCCCCGGCCCATCCCGGGATCCCGCAGCGTTGAGGTCAGCCAGTGATGGATGGGCTGCTGTATTTAAGGGAGATTGCTCCAGGGCGTGAGCAGCCACATTGGGATTTGTCTGGAGCAGCGCCGGCAGCCGCGGCTGCTCTCCTGGGAGGCTTGGACTCCAGGGACGGGAACTGGGCTACAGAAAATACAGGAAAATATTTGCTGCTCCTGCAAGTTCATTAATTAGGATTCAGCAAAAGAACACTTAATTAGACCTTTCGCCTCCAAGCTGATCCAATGAAGGGAAAATGGACCGTTCCACTCTGTTTGCTACAGTCAGTAAAGATGCAGAATATTAAAAAATTAAGTTGTTAAATTACCTATCATCAATGTCTGAACATGGCTCAAAACTCAGGGGTGTATTAAGCTCTTCAGGGTAGTATCTGCCAAGGACAGTGCAAACACCAGCTAAATTCGTCAACATCCACTTTTATTTTTAAATGTATTCTACAATATACATGTGAAAAATAGAAGTGCTAGGGCAACTTAATTCAATTTGATAAAAGGTCTGAAAGGTTTTATTTAGATTTTTGATGAACAGCTTCATGGCTCATAAAGACAATTTTCCTTTTGCTGTTTCTGTGTACTCATGCTTGTATCAAACAATTGGATATGTAATATATGGTCATTTAAATGGAATGATAGAAAAGCACGTTTAAGGAAGGCAGCTCTAAAATCATGCTTGTGCTTGCAGTGGATAACACTCCTGGACACTTTGAAATAAACCCTCATAACAAAATGATATTAGAAATAACCTGCCTTTTAAAAGCAGATACTAAAAGTAACAGTTGCTAGTTTGGCTGATCCTACCAGCCATCAGCTCTGGGAAGGCAGGCTGTCCAGCCACAGTCTGGTTTGGGAGGCAATGCACATAAATTATTCAGCACTCCAAATCAAAATCAATGCTGTATGCTGTAATCAGCTTAATGTAACAGCCAGAAAACCATTTATGACAATTTTAGAATAGGTTTTCCAGCAAAACTCAAGGTTGCAATAGCAACAGGAAGCGGGCGTGAGCTTGCCTCCACGCTACACACAGGTACCCAGGTGCCATTCTGCAGGTGACAGGAGAGCTGCCTGCATCCTGACCTCCTGGCAGGAATCTCAAGGAGCTCCATGTCAACGTGATCAAGCCTCTCACACTTTCTCACTGCCTGGAGAAACAGTGCTCTGCAGCTGGAGCCCTCCACCTCAGAGCCCTCAGGGCCTGGGCTCAACTCCACCACTGAGCTCGTCACAACAAACAGAACCAACAGGAAATCATTTACATCCTCCAGCACCACATACACACTCAGATCTTCAATAATTAATCTCTAGCTTATGTGCCCTTCACCCCAGGATCTCAAAGCACTCTGCGGTGTGTGGATAGATTTTTATTTTGCTGGAGTAATAGGTAGAGAAAGATTACTGATTGACTCAAGGTCATGCTGCGTACGTTTATTTCTGCTCTAGCCTTTAACTGGATAGCTGCTGTGACCTTGGAAGCTGGAAAACTGCATTTTAAAGCTAACAATGTAAGGATAATCTCCCTAAAGTGTACCATATGTTTGTGATTAAAGAAAAGCATCAGAAGAATTGCTAGTCATTAGAGTGTGCAGTGTTCTCTAGGGTATAATAGATGGAATTCCAGTGGAGCCTGAGAGGAGTGGATGCAAACCTCCCTCCATTTCAAGGAAAATGGTTGCTCAGCATCTCTGAGCTCATGTGGAAAATCGAGCTTGGTTTCAGGGAAGTTTCTCAGTTGGAGAAGCTGAGGTGAGGAGGTGCTCAGGAACCACGCTGTTCTGCTCTGCCTGGCTCCCTGCTCTGCATCGTGTCACTGCTCCACCGAGCTGTGCCTCGCCAGCTCTGGTTCCCCTACAAGAACACATCTCCTTTGGGCCTCTCTGGTGCTTTCATCCCATCAGCACGCACAAGGTGTGTGCTCTGGCTACCTGATGGCACAGGGACATGCTGGGAGCCACCACGCTGCCTCCTGCCAGCTCTGTGCGCACCAGCACCAGCCTGGCTGTGCAGGCCAGCTGGGCCCCAAGGAAGATAAACAACTCACTGCCAATGGATTCTCAAGGAGGAGGATGTTGTCACATTCGACTGTCTTCTCTTGTCCTGAATTGATGCTGCAGAGTCACACCAGCCACAAACCCTGACCAGCAGCCCTCAGACAAGAGCTCTGGGCTGCAGGAAAGGAGCCACTTGACTTGGACAGAAAGAAACAATCTTTTTTCTTCACGGCTCCCCAGAAGTGAGTCAGTAGGCCTGACGAACAGAAAACACAAGTTGCCATAGAAACTCACACTGTCCCGTGCCTGCACTGGTCCCTCGACCTCTGCCCCTGCCAGCTGTCCTCAACTCCATTTTCACAGCAGCGCCAACTTTGCTGCCCTGTTTAGCATCTGCTCTCCCCTGTCTGCCTGCTTCCTGTCCTCCTGCATTCTCTTGCTCTCCTGCCCTGCCCTGCCCCTGCTCCTGCTCCTGCCCTGCTCCTGCCCTGCTCCTGCCCTGCTCCTGCCCTGCCCTGCTCCTGCTCCTGCCTCCTGCTCCTGCCCTGCCCCTGCTCCTGCTCCTGCTCCTTGCCTGCTCTGCCTGCCCTGCTCCTGCCCTGCCCTGCTCCTGCTCCTGCTCCTGCCCCTGCTCCTGCCCTGCCCTGCTCCTGCCCCTGCTCCTCCCTGCTCCTGCCCCTGCCCTGCTCCTGCCCCTGCTCTCCTGCTGCCCTGCTCCTGCCCTGCTCCTGCTCCTCTTCCTGCCCCTGTCTCCTGCTCCTGCCCTGCCCTGCCCCCTGCTCCTGCCCTGCCCTGCTCCTGCTCCTGCCCTGCCCTGCCCCTGCCCCTGCTCCTGCCCCTGCTCCTGCTCCTGCTCCTGCCCCTGTCCTGCCCTGCTCCTGCTCCTGCCCTGCCCTCCCCTGCCCTGCCCTGCTCCTGCCCTGCTCCTGCTCCTGCCCCTGCTCCTGCCCTGCTCCTGCCCCTGCTCTGCCCTGCCCTGCTCCTGCCTCCTGCCCCTGCTCCTGCCCTGCTCCTGCTCCTGCCCCTGCTCCTGCCCCTGCTCCTGCCCCTGCCCTCTCGCCCCTGCTCCTGCCCTGCTCCCGCTCCTGCCCCTGCTCCTGCCCCCCGTCCCCTGCCCTGCCCCCTGCTCCTGCCCTGCTCCTGCTCCTGCCCCCTAGCCCCTGCCCTGCCCCTGCTCCTGCCCTGCCCCTGCTCCTGCCCTGCCCTGCCCCTGCTCCCTGCTCCTGCCCCCTGCTCCTGCTCCTGCCCTGCCCCTGCTCCGCTCCTGCTCCTCTCCTGCCCTGCCCTGCCCCCTGTCTCGCTGCTCCTGCCCCTGCCCCTGCTCCTGCCTCTGCCCCTGCCCCTGCCCTGCCCTGCCCTGCCCTGCCCCTGCTCCTGCTCCCTGCCCCTGCCCTGCCCTGCCCTCCCTGCCCTGCCTGCCCCTCCTGCCCCTGCTCCTGCCCTGCTCCTGCCCTGCCCCTGCTCCTGCTCCTGCCCCTGCCCCTGCCCCTCCTGCCTGCTCCGGCCCCTGCTCCTGCTCCCCTGCTCCTGCCCCTGCTCCTGCCCTGCCCTGCCCTGCCCTGCCCTGCTCCTGCCCCCTGCCCTGCCCCTGCTCCCGCCCCCTCTCCTGCCCTGCCCTGCCCTGCTCCTGCCCCTGCTCCTGCCCTCCTGCTCCTGCTCCTGCCCCTGCCCCTGCTCCTGCCAGGGCTCCATCAGCAACTCGCAGTTGTTTTGCCCCCAACTGCACCAGACCCTTCTCCACCATGGATGCACACATGGCCACGTGGGCACACACAGGACAGGGACAGGGACACAGCTGCTGAGCCAGCACCAGCCTGTGGCTGGGGGACCTCAAATGAGGAGCCCACCTACCATGGCAGCCATGGGAAGAGCCCTGGCACAGCAGCCTAAGCCCACCCTAAGCAGCATCTTCCCTTCTGAGCCTGGCAGGGAGGGCTGGAGGAAGGGTGGCTGTGAAATGGAATGTTTGTGCTGGATTATTCCAGCCACCTTGATTTAAACAAACCCTGCTTCTCACCTGTAAAAGGGTGACCCTCAGCCGGGTGCAAAGGCATGAGGTCATTGTGTGCAGAGCCTCTGGGCTGCTTGGAAGAGCAGTTGCGACGCAATCTCTGCTGAACCAGCCTTTCCTTTATTGTGCTCCCTGATCACATGCTATTCTTGGGCTCCACTTTTAATTGTACCACAGGGCAAGTTGCTTT
Organism: Muscicapa striata striata; assembly: GCA_030060385.1. Lineage (NCBI taxonomy): Eukaryota > Metazoa > Chordata > Aves > Passeriformes > Muscicapidae > Muscicapa > Muscicapa striata. Next base: position 7,869 of record JAREIS010003629.1, on the reverse strand, counting down.
CCTTCTTCCCTTGCTTCTTTGCTTTTCAATTTCATTTTTCTGTAGATTGCCCAGTGGCCTCCTGGATATTCAGTGGCTGTTACATGGTAAATTGGTGACCGTGAGTAAACAAACTAACAAAGAAGAAAGTCCACTTCACCCATTTTTACTGTAATTTTTGTGACTCACTTCTAAGGAAAAGAAAACAGGCTAGTGTAAACTCAGTAGCCAGCTTTGCTCCACTGATAGAATCTCTCTGCTGGGATTCTTGGAGCCCAGGATAACACAGCCAACAGACAGCTGGGCCTATGCTGGCTCCTATGCCCTCAGTATAAGAGAACCACAGAAGAAATTTTCTGTTCAGGAATAAGTAGCAGGTAACCAACTTCCCAGTATGTTGAATTTGCGTGTTTCTCTCCATACTGAAGTTACCAGAGCCCTCGTACAGAGCTTTACATGTTGAAAGGAAGGGAGTTAATTGGTGAGCGATCAAAGATTTCTGCCTGGTAATTTACAATCATTCCAGGGCAGGATTCCTGTGGAGAGGAAAAGCAGGCATCAGTAGGATGCTAAATGATGAAAGGCTCCTATGGAGGCAGTTGTATATTCACCCCAATCTCCTGTAAAATGCAGCAATCTCCTAAAATTATAAATGTGCTTTTCTGCAGAGGAGCCCCACGGTCAGCACTGTAAATCCTCTGTACCACGAAAATGGAGAGTAACAAAGAGTGACACCTGTGCTCACGGTGTCAGTGTCACCAGGGCTGTGCACAGAGCCCCTGTGCTCACAGTGTCACTGTCACCAGGGGCTGTCACCCTGGCTTTTCCTGCAGCCCTCCTGCACAGCCAGGCTCTGCTCTCCATTCCCACACCATGCTGAAGGCAGATGTCTCTGTCTGGTGCATGTCTGCTGGATTTAACTGTCGCCCTGTGTACCAACTGTCTTTACACTATTAAGAATTGAAAGGAAATGTTTTATACTACAGGAAGGTGTGCTGTAGCAATTTTAGAATAGGTTTTCCAGCAAACCCCAAGGTTGCAATAGCAACAGGAACGGCGGGGAGCTGTGCCCTCCACGCTACAATGCTGCACAGGTACCCAGGTGCCATCTCCCAGGTGACAGAGAGCCGCCTGCATCCTGACCTCCCCCGGCAGGGACCCCAAGGAGCTCCATGTCAAACGGTGACAAAGCCTCTCACACTGTTCTCACTGCCTGGAGAACAGTGCTGCTGCAGCTGGAGCCCTCACACACCTCAGAGCCCTTCAGGGGCCTGGGGCCTCCTCCCACCTCCACCACTGTGCCACGTCACAAACAAACAGACACCAACAGAGGCCTCATTTACATTCCCTCCAGCACCACATACACACCATCAGACCTCAATAATTAATAATTTCAGCTTATGATGCACCACCCCAGGATCTCAAAGCACTCATGTGTGGGGGATAGATTTTTATTTGTTGGAGTAAATAGGATAGAGAAAGATTAACTGATTGACTCAAGGTCATGCTGGCAAGTAATTTTATTTGCCTTAGCCTTTAACTGGATAGCCATGACCTTGGAAAGCTGGAAAAAACTGCACTTAAAGCTTTCAATAATGTAAGGATAATCTCCCCTAAAGTGTACCATATGTTGTGATTAGACAAAAGAAAAGCATCAGAAGAATTGCTAGTCATTAGAGTGTGTGCAGTGTTCTCTAGGGTATAATAGATGGGACCGGAGCCTGAGAGGAGAGTGGATGCAAACCTCCCTCCATTTCAAGGAAAATGGTTGCTCAGCATCTCTGAGCTTCCAAGGAAACCGAGCTGGCTTCCAGGGAAGTTTCAGTTGAGAAGCTGAGGTGAGGAGGTGCTCAGGAACCACGCTGCCTCGGCCTCTGCCTGGCTCCTGCTCTGCACGTGTCCACGGCTCCCACCGAGCTGTGCCTTCCCAGCCTGGGTTCCCCTCATAAGAACAACATCTCCTTTGGGCCTCTGGTGTTTATCCCATCAGCACTCACAAGGGTGTGTGGTTTGGGCTACCTGATGGCACAGGACATGCCGGGAGCCACCACGCCCTCCTGCTAGCTTCAGTTGCCACCAGCACCGCCTGGCTGTGCCAGGCCTCAGCTGGGCTGCCTCCAAGGAAGATAAACTTAACTCACTGCCAATGGATTCCTTTAAGGGAGGAGGATGCTGTCACATTCGACTGTCTTCTTGTGGCCCTGAATTGATGCAGAGTCACACCAGCCACGCCCTGACCAGCAGCCCTCAGACAAGAGCTCTGGGCTGCAGGAAAGGAGCCACTTGATCACACGCCAGAAAGAAACAATCTTTTTTTCTTCACGGCTCCCAGAAGCAGTCAGTAGGCCTGACGAACAGAAAACACAAGTTGCCATAGAAACTACATGCCTTCCACCAGGCTGGGGGGGAGGCTTTCTTCTAGCTGCCCTGCTCCTGCCCTGCCTCTGCTCCTTACTCCTGCCCTGCTCCATATTTATTAAGATTGTAAACAAAACTAAAATAACTTAGTCTACTTTGGGCTTAAGGACACCAAGAAACAACTGGCAGCCTCAAAATCATTGAAAGTATTATTTAGCTAGGTAATAGGAAAAAACAAGGACATTTTTGGTATTTCATTATGATTATTGAAGAATATTGAGTAAGTATAAATCTAGTAAAATCATCATAGAAAGCAATTTGTTGGAAAATATGCTAGAAGATGTATTGGCCATTTTAATAATTTAGTTAAAGAAATGATAGTCATGGGTACAAATTGGTAACTTGTTATTTTCATACTCTGTAAATTATTTTGATGTCTCTTGCATGGGCATTTATCATTCCCAGCACATTATTCATGTCTACAGATAGAACTCTGCCCAACTGCCCCATTTGCAGTTAAATAGGGCCACTTCCTTTGCTTTGCAATAAATATTGGATAATCTTGTCATGTTTTGTCTTGCAGTGCCGGTAACCTTGGGTAATACATTTGTACCTTAGTAACAGGCACCTTCACTCTGGGGTGCAAACAATTTATGTGGCACTTTCTTTTTATGTTTCAGAAATAATTTTGAGTTAAATGAAATGAGGAGCACCCTGAAAGTTCCTCTCTATTGTTTTAGTCTAGCTTTAGGAGTTGGGCTCTAAAGTCAGATTTTTTTTAGGAATGCAGATGTTTCTTATAGTTTCTGTAACACTAGCTGGGGAACAGGTATGAGTTGTAAAGGCTTTAACAGATAATGCCAATAGAGTTCTTTACATAAGAATTTGGCAGAATGCCACTTCTAATGGAACATTAGGACTTCAGAGTATCAGTTTCAGAATTTTTCAAGGTTTGCTTTCTGTGAGAAAGCCAAGTTTTCCTTAAAATCATATTAATAATTAGGCTTCATTTTTATGTGCAAACTGAAAAATTCGAGCAAAATTTTTTGGACTGGCGAACGGCAATATATTTTCAATTATTTTATGTGGATAAACAAAAATAACAATAAAGTAACCTTGTTCAGGCAGCTTTATCTCTTTTCAGTAGTTGATAGTAGATTGACTATACTGATATCCTTGTGGCAACATGTGGTCATTGACACCATCAGCTTTTTTTTTTTTTTGCTTTTTTTTTTTTTTTTTTAGGCACTATTAAAAAGGTTAGAAATGTAACCATTTGCAAGATACTCATTTAAGTAAAGATATTTGCCTTATAGGCTGTATAATTGTATGATGCAAATTGCCAGATTTTCCTTTTCTTTGTTTCATTGTATAGATTTATAGCTTGTTTTATCACAAGTTTTTATTTCTGCAAGAGGCAGCTGAATTTCCTCTGCAAGAAGCAATTTAATATCTATTGATCCCCTATTCTCCGTTCATCACATTTCATCAACTTGTCCTGAACTCCATTGGCTCTATATCTTGTCTGCATAATTCTAGTTTGTCCTGACTAGCCACATTCTTGATGTGATAAGGAGATAAAATAATGCTGCTCTATGGGGTTTTCAGTTGCCAGTTACAGTGTCCCCAAGGGATACTACAGCAAAGAGATGGATAAAATTTTACTGCCTCCAGGGACCTAGCGTGAACTCCTCACCTTCTGTAACCATTTATCCTGAAGAACTCAGGATACCCCAGGAAAGCAAGAGATCTAAGACCCTGTTTTAAATTGGAGAATGGGAATAACTTTCCTGTTAAGGAGGGACTAAGGATCAGTGAAGCTCGCAGAAGAGACTGCAACATCGCATCTAAACTTGTTACTGTGAGAAATAGCTGGTCTGCTGGGTTAGAAAGATTTGCATTTTTAGAGAATAGTCACAAAATAACTAAATTACAGACTTCTGCAAGTGCTTAATGGACTTGGTAGAGCAAGTTTGTGTTGAGATACTGATGGAGATGGTAGGAAGTCCATTTGAGTAATGGAGAGCCAGCTTGTTAGAATGGTTGAGAGCTGACGCAAAGGGGAAATAATTTGTTTAGATTGAAAGGCGACAGAGTTGCTTCTGGGCCAGGGAGTGGACTGAAAACACCAGTATAGCTAAGGTAGAAGCTGGATTGCTTTAGGGAAGTTTATCAGGTTTAAGGTGATTTTCATCATTAGATGGAAAGCTTGTATAGAGGTCAAATGCAGTCTGTGCTGGGGCTAAGGTAGTGAGAAACTAATAGTAACTGATAACTGATGAAACTTTGTAACACAGAAAAAAATATGGAACTGGAAAGGCAGTAATTTCAGAACAGGAGGCAAATAACAAAATGTAATCAACGTGGCACAGATGTGGCTTTTTTGAATTACCACGCAAAGGATTTTAAAGTGTTGTAGTGTCTCTTATATCTCTTGCTTTCTATAATTTATGTTTAATATTTGCCTTTTAAAATAAATGAATTTCATAGTTTCTAACAGATAGTGTGCTGGCTAAAATCTGCCCATTTGAATCTTTATTTACACTTTGCTTCATACAATTTAGATTGAAATACTGCTTTTGGTTGAGGCCAGCTTATAAAAACAGTAAGTGGGAGAGGTATCAGATCCAGAAATTCCTTGGCAGCTCTGCAGTTTTCTCAGCACTCTTGTTGCTTGGTGCAGCATAATTGAAATGTCATCACATTTCGTGCTCGAGAGACAAGTTTCGCTTTGCTGTTTTGAGAGTCTTAGATGATGCCCTTTCCAAAGTTTCATCCTCAGCTTGCCAAGTTAAACCATTATTAAACAATAATGTGGGCATACATATGGAACTTCCCTTTAGGCAGACAAATAGAGCTTTACTAGAAGATATTGAAATACAGTGAGCTCCTCTGTCTTCCAAAACACTTTTAGTTCCTAACAGCTTTACTTGAATTTTAAACAGCTCCTCCAAGTACATTCACTTTTCTTTGGCATTTGCTTTTACCAGAAATAGTTTGAGCAAGTTTGAAACCAGCCATTTTTAAAAAATGGCAGTTTTCTATCTAAGCTGTGTGAATTCTGCATTTTAAATCTACAACTGACTGCAGGAATTATGCTTCTCTAATGAAACACATCTATTGTGAAGCATGCTTGTTCAGAATGATTTGAATTTCCAATATGGGGACTCCCAGAATGATTTGGCAATGAGTAGTTTTAGATCAGAGATTTTACATTAAGGATTTGGCAAGTTATTCCAAATAATTTGTGTGGGGAAGGAAGGGAGGGAAGAGAGAGGAGAGAAAGAAAGAAATCTTCTCCAAATGATTTTAGGCATTGCTATCGGGAAAAAACAAATAAATTTGGGGAATTCCTAAAAAAAGGGAAAAATTTTAAAAGATTTTGATCTTTCTTTCAACCCGGGTTTTTTTATTTTTTTTTGCAGAATTGTTTTCCTTTCCCATTTTCCAGATTTAAAGAAAAATTTTAAAATTGGCCCTTAAATCATTTTGCTTAGGACAATGAATATAATTTTTAAGGGCAGAAACTGTCTTGGGCTACTTCATGCTTTATGTATCTTCAGGAGATAAAGCAAGCAGATATTCCAGAGATACAGTATACCAAAATCCTCATGCCTCTATTCTAAAGACATTTAATTTTAAATAATACATTGGTTACTAATTACCTAAATCAAATTACAGTCTATCTACTGTTAACACATCATTGCCCAAATGTAAAATACATGCTAGAGGTGAGTCAGAGCAAGACAAATGAGCAAGGGTCTTGAGGATTAACCTGAAAGGAAAGATCAACCACTTATATAAGATTATTGCATAACTTCAAAATCTCTTCATATCTTTTTTTCTTCTTGTGTGTTTTTATGTATTTTGACAGCAATCTGTTTTCCTTTCCTTTCATCCTTTCCAGTATCTTATGATCAGAATATTATTAAATCATGCTGACTCTCAAATCATAGTTGTCATTAGGCATCAGAGTGAATATAATTTGTGGTAACTGTGGTCAGAAACTGTCTCTCAGAGGCTTGTTTCACTGTCCCATGTTTTATGCAGTTTTTCTTTATTTATTTTGAATAGAATCAGAAGAACAAGAAATTGTTTTCTTTTGTCTTTATTTCAGGTTTTGAGCAGAGATGATAAATCTCACAAGCAGCTGAGGTATTCTTCATGTATCAAAATTGGAATTGTATCTGAATTTTCCTAAATTGTTGGGGTAAAGACTTTATTTTGCTCAATGACTTATCATCTGTAGCTTCGGGTGGTAAGGTTTTCTCAAGCGAGAGCTAGATTTGCTTCTGGTTTCTTTGGCCAGTGTTTGGAGTCTCTCCTGGTTAACGCTGGGAGAACCATCACAGACAGATTTTTGTAGCAGACAGTGTAGATGTTCAAGTCACAGTAACTTTAATATTACTAAGGCTTCTCTGCTGATGCCAGCATGTGACTACATGAATGTTTCCCTCACTGAGCCATATATGACTAAAGACACACCCAGGTTAATTTAAAATCATCTGCTGCACCATTATGAGAGAACTATAGCAGCTAATTAAAATGTCTCAGGTAAGTCCAAACTATGGCCGGGTATTGGTGCAAATCTCTTGCAGCTTTTTGAGGTAGGAACCAAGGGAAAAAGGAATGTGTTAAAACAGAAAAACTCCTGCAATTAAAAATTAAGAAGACAAAAAGGAAAAGTCTCGAGATTACTTTTAATTTTGTTCTGCAAATATGTCTGAATCTGGGGATAAAATTGGTGAGAATTAGGGCCTAGAAGTGGTGGAGAAGAAGGCCCTGAGACCACTAAAAGAAGTTTATCTAAAATGGAAAGTTGATGAATTAGAAGCAAATGAGCAGTTAATGGAGGGAACTAATGGTGACAGAATTTCTTTGGAGACTGCAGGTGAACAGGAACCAACCAGCCAACAAATGAGTATAACAGAGGCTAAATGAGGAAACTAGAGGAATAATAATGGAGAAAGAGAAGAGGTGTGAATCTTAATCTCTCCTTACTGCTGCTTAAGTATTTAGCAAGATGGCAATCACCATTTTTTTAAATTCAGAAATCTTAACTAAAACAAGTTCATGGGTCAAAGAATTACAATATTCGGCAGACAGACTTAACCTCTTCTAACCAATTAGCCTTTGAAAATAGGAAATGCTGAATTAATGTTCTGATTTTGAGAAGCAATGGTGGTCATTATATGTTGTCACAGTGATACAGCAGAGGTCAATATATTTAGCACTTGCCTACAAGCAACAGCATGTGGTTCTATTTTAGTAAAGAGTGATTTTTAGCTTCTTTTTTCGAAACTTTTCAGACGTGTGATTTATTGCCCTCTTTGAGGCCATTAAACGTTACTGCACTTATTTTACAGCTATTTCCTTCTCAAAATGAACGAGCCCTGCACAATTTTATAAACGTGGTTGTTAGAAATTTGGAGAAAAATAAATCATAAGCTAGAACATTTCATCCTTAGCATGTAAATTTGCTCTAGTGTAGTCTCCAGGAATTTTAGGTAATGTAACTGAACGAAGTACATC
>JAREIS010003627.1:0-11067 GCA_030060385.1 Muscicapa striata striata | reverse complement strand
CCGGCGGCAGGCGGATGCCGCCGGCCGGCCGGCCGGCCCCGAGCCGGGTAGACCTGGTCTCCGGCGGCCGCCCGGAGAAGGGTAGACCTGTTCACCCCGGCGCCGAGGGCCGCTGCAGCGCCTCCCGCCGGCGGCAGGCGGATGCCGCCGCCGGCCGGCCGGCCCCGGAGCCGGGTAGACCTGGTCTCCGGCGGCCGCCCGGAGAAGGGTAGACCTGTTCACCCCGGCGCCGAGGGACGCTGCAGCGCCTCCCCGCCGGCGGCAGGCGGATGCCGCCGGCCGGCCGGCCGGCCCCGAGCCGGGTAGACCTGGTCTCCGGCGGCCGCCCGGAGAAGGGTAGACCTGTTCACCCCGGCGCCGAGGGACGCTGCAGCGCCCTCCCGCCGGCGGCAGGCGGATGCCGCCGGCCGGCCGCCGGCCCCGGAGCCGGGTAGACCTGGTCTCCGGCGGCCGCCCGAGAAGGGTAGACCTGTTCACCCCGGCGCCGAGGGACGCTGCAGCGCCCTCCCGCCGGGGCGGCAGGCGGATGCCGCCGGCCGGCCGGCCGGCGCCCGCCGGGGCAGGCGGATGCCGCGCCGCCGGCCGCCCGAGCCGGGTAGACCTGGTCTCCGGGGCCGCCCGGAAGGGTAGACCTGTTCACCCGGCGCGAGGACGCTCAGCCCCGCCGCGAGCGGATGCCGCGCCGCCGCGCCCGAGCCGGGTAGACTGGTCTCCGCGCGCCCGGAGAAGGGTAGACTGTCACCCGGGCCGGACGCTGCAGCGCCCTGCCGGCGGCAGGCGGATGCCGCGCCGGCGCCGCCCCGGAGCCGGTAGACCTGGTCCCGCGGCCGCCCGAGAAGGGTAGACTGTTCACCCGGCCCGAGGGCCGCTGCAGCGCTCCGCCGGCGGAGGGATGCCGCCGCCGGCCGGCCGCCCGAGCCGGTAGACTGGTCTCCGGGCCGCCCGGAGAAGGGTAGACCTGTTCACCCGGCGCCAGGGCGCTGCAGCGCCTCCGCGCCGGCGGCGGGGAGCGCGCCGGCCGCCGGCCGGCCCGAGCCGGGTAGACCTGGTCTCCGGCGCCCGAGAAGGGTAGACCTGTTCACCGGCGCCGAGGCGCTGCAGCGCCTCCCGAGGCGGATGCCGCCGCGCCGGCCGCCCGACCGGAGACTGGTCCGCGCCGCCGAGAAGGGTAGACTGTTCACCCGGCGCCGGGACGCTGCAGCCCCCGCCGGCGGCAGGCGGATGCCGCGCGGCCGGCCCGAGCCGGTAGACTGGCTCCGGCCGCCCGAGAAGGGTAGACCTGCACCCCGGCGCCGAGGCCTGCAGCGCCTCTGCCGGCGCGGCGGATGCCGCGCCGCCGGCCGCCCGAGCCGGTAGACTGGCCCGCGGCCGCCCGGAGAAGGTAGACCTGCACCCGGCGCGAGGACGCTCAGCGCCCGCCGGAGCAGGCGGATGCGCGCCGGCCGGCCGGCCCCGGAGCCGGGTAGACCTGGTCTCCGGGCCGCCCGGAGAAGGGTAGACTGTTCACCCGGCGCCAGGGCGCTGAGCCTCCGCCGCGGCGGCGGTGCGCGGCCGCGGCCCGGCGTAGCGCCGGGACCGGCTCCTCGCGCGCGGCCCGCGCAAGGTCGGAGCCCGGCGCCAGACTGTCCGGCCCGGGTAGCTGTTCACCGGCCGAGCTGCGCCGCGGCAGGGGATGCCCGCGCCCGACGACTGGCGGCCCGAAGTGACCGCACGCGGCCCTCGGGCGTGCGCCGCGGCCGCAGTGACTTCGGCGCCGGAGTGACCTTTCACGCGCAGCGCTGAGCGCTCCGCGCGGCAGGGGATGCCGCGCGGCGCGGCCCGAGCGGTGACCGGTCTCGGCGCCCCGAGAGGGTAGACCTGTTCACCGCGCCGAGGCGCTGCAGCGCCTCCCGCGCGGCAGGCGATGCCGCCGCCGGCCGGCCCGGCGGTAGACCTGGTCTCGGCCGCCCGAGAAGGGTAGACTGTTCACCCGGCCGAGGCCTGCAGCGCCTCCGCCGGCAGGCGGATGCCGCCGGCCGGCCGGCCCGAGCCGGTAGACCTGGTCTCGCGATGCCGCCGCCGGCCGGCCGGCCCCGAGCCGGGTAGACCTGGTCTCCGGCGGCCGCCCGGAGAAGGGTAGACCTGTTCACCCCGGCGCGAGGGCCGCTGCAGCGCCTCCCCGCCGGCGGCAGGCGGATGCCGCCGGCCGGCCGCCGGCCCCGGAGCCGGGTAGACCTGGTCTCCGGCGCGCCCGGAGAAGGGTAGACCTGTTCACCCCGGCGCCGAGGGGCGGCCGGCCCGAGCGGTAGACCTGGTCTCGGCGGCGCCCGGAGAAGGGTGACCTGTTCACCCGGCGCCGAGGCGCTGCAGCGCCTCCCGCCGCGCAGGCGGATGCCGCGGCCGGCCGGCCGGCCGGAGCCAGGTAGACCTGGTCTCCGGCCGCCCGGAGAAGGAGACTGTTCACCCGGCGCGAGGCGCTGCAGCCCCTCCCGCGGCAGGCGGATGCGCGGCCGGCGGCCGGCCCGGGCGGTAGACCTGGTCTCCGGCGCCCGGAGAAGGAGACCTGTTCACCCGGCGCCGGGCGCCCCCTCCCGCGGCGGAGCGGATGCCGCGGGCCGGCCCGGCAGTGCCTGTCTCGGCGCCGCCCGGAAGTGCCTGTTCCCGGCGCGAGGCCTGCGCCCTCCGCCGGCGCGGTGGATGCGCCCGGCCGCGCCCGGCGGTATCCTGGTCCGCGCCCCGAGAAGGTAGACCTGTTCACCGGCGCGAGGCGCTGCAGCGCCCTCCCGCCGCAGGCGGATGCCGCGGCGGCCCGGGCCGAGGAGACCTGGTCTCCGGCCGCCGGGAAGGTAGACCTTCACCGGCGCGAGGCGCTCAGCGCCCCCTGCGCGGCAGGGGATCCGCCGCCGGCGGCCCGGCAGTAGCCTGGTCTCAGCGCGCCGGAGAAGGGTAGACCTGTTCACCGGCGCGAGGCGCGCTCCGCGGCGGCGGATCGCCGCGGCGGCTGGCCGGCGTAGCCTGGTCTCGGCCCGGAGAAGGTAGACCTGTTCACCGCGCGGCGCTGCAGCCCTCCCCGCAGCGGATCCGCGGCCGCCCGCGTGCCTGGTCTCGGCCCGTGGTCCCGGGCGCAGGCCTCGCGCGGCGACCGCGGCGCAGCGGTAGACCTGGTCTGCCGGGGCGGCCGGGCCTGCCGCTCCCAGGGTCCGCACGGCGCGCCGGCCGTGACCTGTCTCCGCCAGAGGAACCTGCCGCCGGCCTCGCGCCTGCCCAGGCCGCCGGCGGCCGCCGGCGGTGACCTGTCCGCGCCGGGCCCGGCCCTCCCCGCGGCGGCGGATCGCGCGGCCGGCCGGCGAGTGACCTGGTCTCGGCCCGAGAAGGTAGACCTGTTCCCGGCGCCGAGGCGCTGCAGCGCCCCCCGCGGCGGCGGATCGCGGCCGGCGGCCGGCCGGGCGGTAGACCTGGTCTCCGGCCCCGGAGAAGGTGACCTGTTCACCCGGCGCGAGGCTGCGCGCCTCCCGCGCAGGCGGATGCGCCGGCCGGCCGGCCGGCAGGTAGACCTGGTCTCCGGCCGCCGAGAAGGTGACCTGTTCACCCGGCCGAGGGCGCTGCGCCCTCCGCCGCGGCAGGCGGATCGCCGCCGGCCGGCCCGGGCAGTAGACCTGTCTCCGGCCGCCGAGAAGGGTAGACCTGTTCACCGCGCGAGGCGCTGCAGCGCCTCCCGCGGCAGGGATGCGCGCCGCCGGCCGGCCCGGGCGGTAGACCTGGTCTCGGCGCCCGGAGGGTGACCTGTTCACCCGGCGCAGGGCTGCAGCGCCTCCCCCGGCGGCAGGCGGATGCGCCGCCGGCCGGCCGGCAGTAGCCTGGTCTCCGGCGCGCCCGAGAAGGTGACCTGTTCACCCGGCGCCGAGGCGCTGCAGGCCCTCCGCGCGGCAGGCGGATGCGCCGGCCGGCCGGCCAGCGGCCTGGTCTCCGGCCGCCGGAGAGGTCCTTTCACCGGCGCGAGGCGCTGCACGCCTCCCCGGCGAGGCGGATGCCGCCGGCCGCCGCGGCCCGGCGGGTAGCCTGGTCTCCGGCCGCCCGGAGAGGGAGCCTGTTCACCCCAGCGCGGGGCGCGCAGCGCCCCCGCGCGGCAGGCGGAGCCGCCGGCCGCCGGGCCGCCCGGGCCAGGTAGCCTGGAGTCTCCGCGCGGCCGCAGACGCGGCGAGTGCCGTTCACCCCGGCGCCGGGGCGCTGCAGCCCTCCCGCCGGGCAGGCGGATGCGCCCGGCGGCGGCGGCCCGGCGGTGAGCCTGGTCTCGTGGCGCCCGGAGAAGGGTGACCTGTTCACCCGGCGCCGGCGCTGCAGCGCCCTCCCCACCAGAAGGCGGATGCCGCCGGACCGGCCGCGGCCCGAGCCAGGTGAGCCTGGTCTCCGCGGCCGCCCGGAAGGGTAACCTGTTCACCCGGCGCCGAGGCGCTGCAGCGCCTCGCCCGGCGCAGTGGATCGCCGGGCGGCCTGGCCCCGGCCGGTGAGCCTGGCTCCGGGCGCCCGGAGAAGGTAGACCTGTTCACCCGGCGCGAGCCTGCAGCGCCCTCCCCCGCAGGCGGATGCCGCCGGAGCGGCCGGCGGCCCGGGCAGGTAGAGCCTGGTCTCCGGCGCCCCGGAGAAGGTAGACCTGTTCACCCGAGCGCCGAGGCCGCAGCAGCCTCTCCGCGCCGGCGGCAGGCAGATGCCGCGGCCGGCCCGGCCAGGCCAGGTAGACCTGGTCCTCCGGCCCCATGGAGAAGGTAGACCTGTTCACCCGGCGGCGAGGGCTGCAGCGCCTCCGCCGCGCAGGCGGATCGCCGGCCGGCCGGCGCCCGAGCCGGAGCCTGGTCTCGGCGGCGCCGGAAGGGTAGACCTGTTCACCGCGCGCGGGCGCTGCAGCGCCCTCCGCCGCGAAGGCGGATGCCGCCGCCGGCCGGCCCGAGGCCGGTAGACCTGGTCTCCAGCGCGCCCGGAGAAGGTAGGCCTGTTCACCCCGCGCCGAGGCGCGCTGCAGCGCCCTCCCTGCAGCGGCAGGCGGATGCCGCCCGGCCGGCCGGCCCCGGGCGGGTAGACCTGGTCTCGGCGGCCGCCGGAGGAGGTAGACCTGTTCACCCGGCGCCGAGCGCTGCAGCGCCCTCCGCCGGCGCAGGCGGATCCCGGCGGCCGCGGCCCGGCTGGTGCCTGGTCTCCGGCCCGCCGGAGAAGGTAGACCTGTTCACCCGGCGCGAGGCGCTGCAGCCCCTCCCGCCGGCGGCAGGCGGATGCCGCGGCCCGGCGGCCCGGCCGGTGACCTGGTCTCGGGCGCCCGGAGAGGGACCTGTTCACCCGCGCGAGGCGCTGCAGCGCCCTCCCCCGCAGGCGGATCCGCCGGCCGGCCGCGGCCCGGGCCGGTAGACCTGGTCTCCGGCCGCCGGAGAAGGTAGACCTGTTCACCCGGCGCGAGGCGCTGCAGCCCTCCGCGGCGGCAGGCGGTCGCGCGGCCGCCGGCCCGGCGGAGCCTGGTCTCGGCGCCGAGGTGCCTTCCCGGCGGAGGCCGCAGCGCCCTCGCGCCGGCGGTGCCGGCGCCGCGCGTACTGGTCTCGCGCGGAAAGTGACCTTTCCGGCGAGCTCAGCCCTCCCGCAGCGGATCGCGGCGCGCCGGCGGTGACCTGGTCTCGGCCCGGAGGTGCCTGTTCACCCGCGCGAGGCCTGCAGCCCCAGCGGCGGGATCGCCGGCCGGCGCGGGCTGCGCCTCCCGGCGGGAGCCGCCGGGCCGTGGCCGCGGCGGCCCCGGCAAGGGCCGCCTCGGCCGAGCCTCGCGCGCCCTCCGCAGCGGAGCGCGCGCCGCGGAGCGTCTCGCGAGGTCGGCGGCGCGCCTCCCCGCGCGGATGCCGGCGGCGGCCGCGGCAGGTAGCCTGGTCTCGGCGCCCGAGAGATGACCGTCCCGGGCGGCCGAGGCCCTGCCGCGCCTCCGCGACGCGGCGGATGCCGCCGGCCGGCGGCCTGGTCCGGGCGGCCTGGGTCTCAGCCGCCCGGAGAGGTGGCCTGTTCACCGCGCCGAGCGCGCCGCCCTCCGCCGCGGCGGCGGCCGGCCGTGACCGGCTCGGCCGCCGGAAGACCTGTTCCCGCGGGGAGGCTGACCTTCACCAGGCCGAGGCCGCGCGCGCCCCGCCGGGCCGGCGGATCGCCGCCGGAGGCCGTCACCGGCGGGGCCTGGCCTCGGCCGCCCGGAAGGCGAGCCTGTTCCCGCCGAGGCCGCCTGCGCCGCCTCGCCGGCCGCGGCAGGAGGCCGACCGCCCGGCGCCGAGGCCGGAGGCCTGGTCTCCGCGCCGCCGGGAGGAGACCTGCTGCCCCGGCGCGGGGCCTGGTCCCCCCCGCGCGCCGCGGCGAGCCCGGCCGCGGCGCGCCGGGAGCCTGGTCCGGCCGGCGGGCGGAACCTGGTCACCCGCGCCGGGCGCTGAGGTCCGCACCCGGCGAGGCCGACCCGGCGCGGCGCAGGCGGGGCAGCCGGCCCAGGCGTAGCCTGGTCTCGGCGCGCCAAGGTAACCTGTTCACCAGGCGCCGAGGGCCGCTGCGCCCCTCCGCGGCGGCAGGCGGTGGCCGGCGGCGGCGGCCCGGAGGGACCGGTCTCGGCGCACCCCGGAGGTAGACCTGTTCACCCCGGCGCGAGGCGCTGGCCCCCGCGGCGGCGGATCCGCCGGCAGCCTGGTCGGCCGGGCCAGGTGAGCCTGGTCTCCGGCGCCGAGGAGGCAGACCTGCTCCCGGCGCGGGCGCTGCAGCGCCTCCCAGCCGGAGAGCGATGGCCCGGCCGGCGGACGGCCGCGGCGGAGGCTGGTCTCGGCGCCGCCCGGAGAAGGCGGAGCCTGTTCCCCGGCGCCGAGGGCTGCAGCGCCTCCCGCCGGCAGGCGGATGCCGCGCGCGGCCGCGGCTGGTTGGCCGCCGGTCCTTTCCGGCGAGGCTGCAGCCTCCCGCGCGGGATGCCGGCGGCCGAGGATGGCTGCCGCGAAAGCCTGTTCCGGCGCGGCCGCGCCTCCGCCGCAGGCGATGCCGCGGCGGCAGGCCGGAGCCGGCTCCGGCCCGCCGGAGGGTGAGCCTTTCACGCCGCGGAGGTGCCTGCACCCTCCGCGCGCAGGCGGATCCGCCCGGCGGCGAGCCCGGCCGGTAGCCTGGTCTCCGCGCCCGGAGAGGTCAGCCTGTTCACCCGGCGAGGGCCTGGCGCCCTCCCGCCGCGGCGGCGGATGCCCCGCCCGGCCAGCGGCCCGGCCGGGGAGACCTGGTCTCAGGGCCGCCGGCAGGGGACCTGTTCACCGCGGCGCAGGTGCACTCGCGCCCAGCGCGGCAGGCGCCGACCCGGCCAGGCCGGCCGGCCGGCGGCCGGTGACCTGGTCTCGGGGCCCCGGAGAAGGAGGACCTGTTCACCCGGCGCCGAGGGCGCGCTGCCCTCCCCGCGGCGGACGCCGCGGCCGCCGGCCGGCGCGGCGCCGGCGCCCGGGAGACCTGGTCTCCGTCCCCGGAGGTGACCTGTTCACCCGGCGCCGAGGCGCTGCGCCCTCCCCGCCGGAGCAGTGCCGGCCGGCCGCCGGCCAGGTGACCTGGTCTCCGGCGCCGGAGAGGTGACCTGTTCACCCGGCGCCGAGGCGCTGCAGCCTCCGCGGCGGCGCCGAGGCGCGCCCGGCGCGCGCAGGCGTGCCGGTCTCCCGCCGGCGGAAGGCGGACCTGTTCACCCGGCCCGAGGGCGCTGCGGCCTCCGCGGCGCCGCGGAGAGTGACCGTCCCCGGCGCCGGGGCGCTGAGCCTGGTCCGGCGCCGGGATGCGCGGCCGTCACCCCGGCGCCGGGGACCTGGTCTCGGGCGCCCGGAGAAGGGTGACCTGTTCACCGGCGCCGAGGGCGCTGCAGCGCCTCCCCCGGCGGCAGGCGGATGCCGCCCGGCCGCCGGCCGAGAGGAGACCTGGTCTCGCGGCCGCCCGGAGAAGGTGACCTGTTCACCCGCGCCGAGGGCGCTGCAGCGCCTCCCCCCGGCAGGCGGATGCCGCGCGCCGGGCCGGCCGGGCGGGTAGACCTGGTCTCGGCGCCGCCCGGAGAAGGTAGACCTGTTCACCCGGCGCCGAGGCGCTGCAGCGCCCTCCGCCGCGGCAGGCGGATGCCGCCGCGGCCGGCCGCCCGGGCGAGACCTGGTCTCGGCGCCGCCCGAGAAGGGTAGACCTGTTCACCCGCGCCGAGGGCGCTGCAGCGCCCTCCCGCCGCGGCAGGCGGATGCCGCCGGCCGGCCGGCCCGGCCGGAGCCTGGTCTCCGGCGCCCCGGAGAGGGTGACCTGTTCACCCGGCGCCGAGGCGCTCGCGCCCTCCCGCGGCGGCGGCGGATGCCGCCGGCCGGCGCCGGCCGAGCGGGTAGCCTGGTCTCGGCGCCGCGAGAAGTGACCTGTTCACCCGGCGCCGAGGCGCTGCAGCGCCCCCGCCGGCGGCGGATGCCGCCGGCGGCGGAGCCGGCCAGGCGAGTGACCTGTTCGCCCCCGAAGGGTGACTGCCCCTGCGCGAGGAGCGCGCGCGCCCCCGCCGGCCGGCGCAGAGCTGCCCGGCCGGCGCGCCCGGCCGCGGGCGGCGGCCTGGTCTCCGGCCGCCGGAGAAGTGACCTGTTCACCCGGCGCCGAGGCGCTGGCGCCCTCCCGCCGCGGCAGGCGGATGCCGCCGGCCGGCCCAGGCAGGTAGACCTGGTCTCCGGCGCGCCCGGAGAAGGGAGACCTGTTCACTGGCGCGAGGCGCTGCAGCGCCCTCCCCCGGCGGCGGATCCCCGGCCGGCCGGCCCGGCGGATAACCGGAGAAGGGTAGACCTGTTCACCCGGCGCCGAGGACGCTGCAGCGCCCTCCCGCCGGCGGCAGGCGGATGCCCGCCCGGCCCGCCGGCCCCGGGCCAGGTAGACCTGGTCTCCGGCCGCCCGGAGAAGGTAGACCTGTTCACCCGGCGCCGAGGCCGCTGCAGCGCCCTCCCCGCCGGCAGGCGGATGCCGCCGGCGGCCGGCGGCCCGAGGCAGGTAGACCTGGTCTCCGGCCGCCCGGAGAAGGGTAGACCTGTTCACCCCGGCGCCGAGGGCCGCTGCAGCGCCCGCGCGAGGCGCTGCAGCGCCTCCCCCGCCGCAGGCGGATCCGCCGGCCGGCGGCGGCCCGGCCGGTAGACCTGGTCTCCGGCCGCCCGGAGAAGGTAACCTGTTCACCCGGCGCCGAGGCGCTGCAGCCCTCCCCGCCGCGGCAGGCGGATGCGCCCGGCCGGCCGGGCCCGGCGGTAGCTGGTCTCGCGGCCGCCCGGAGAAGGGTAGACCTGTTCACCCGGCGCCGAGGGCTGCAGCGCCCTCCCGCCGGCGGCAGGCGGATGCCGCCGGCGGCGCCGCCCGGGCCGGTAGACCTGGTCTCGCGGCGCCCGGAGAAGGTAGACCTGTTCACCCGGCGCCGAGGGCGCTGCAGCGCCCTCCGCTCGGCGGCAGGTCGGATGCCGCACGGCCGGCCACGGCCCGAGCCAGGTAGCCTGGTCTCGGTGGCCGCCCGGAGAAGGTAGACCTGTTCACCCCGGCGCCGAGGCGCTGCAGCGCCCTCCCCGCCAGCGGCAGGCGATGCCGCGGTTGGCCCGGGCCGAGTAGACCTGGTCTCCGGCGCCGCCCGGGAAGGTAGACCTGTTCACTCCCGGGCGCCGAGGACGCTGCAGCGCCCTCCGCCGGCAGCAGGTGGATGCCGCCATCCGGCCGGCGGCCCGGACAGGTAGACTGGTCTCGGCGGCCGCCCGGAGAAGGGTAGACCTGTTCACCCGGCGCCGAGGGCCTTTGCAGCGCCCTCCCGCCAACGACAGGCGGATGCCGCCGCGGCCAGCCGGCCCTGGGCGGTAGACCTGGTCTCCGGCCGCCCGGAGAAGGGTAACCTGTTCCCGGCGCCGAGGGCCTGCAGCGCCTCCCCGCCGGCGGCAGCGGATGCGCCGGCCGGCCGCACCGGCTGGAGCCTGGTCTCCGGCCCGCCCGGAAAGGGATCTGTTCACCCGGCCCGAGGCGCTGCGCCCTCCCGCCGGCGCAGGCGGATGCCCGGCCGGCCGGCGCCCGGGCCGGGTAGCTGGTCCCGGCGCCGCCGGAGAAGGGTGACCTGTTCACCCGGCGCGAGGGCTGCAGCGCCCTCCCCGGGCAGGCGGATGCGCGCGGCGGCCGGCCGGCCGGTAGCCTGGTCTCAGGCCGCCGGAGAGGGAGACCTGTTCACCCGGCGCCGGCAGCGCCCTCCCCGCCAGGCAGCGGATGCCGCCGGCCGGCCGGCCCGGGCCGGTAGACCTGGTCTCCGGCGCCCCGGAGAAGTAGACTGTTCACCAGCCCTGGCGCACGCCCTGCCGCCCCGCGGCCAGGCGGAGCCGCCGGCGGCCGGCCGGCCGGAGCGGGACCTGGTCTCGCGGCCGCCCGGAGAAGAGACCTGTTCACCCGGCGCCGAGGGCCTGCAGCCCCTCCCCGCCGGCGCGGCGGATCCGCCGCGGCCGGCGGCCCCGGGCCGGTAGACCTGGTCTCCGGCCGCCCGGAGAAGGTAGACCTGTTCACCCGGCGCGAGGCGTGCACGCCCCCCGCAGGCGGATGCCGGCCGGCCGGCGGCCCGGCCGGGTGACCTGGTCCGCCGCCCGGAAGGGAACTGTTCACCGGCCGTGAGCCGGCGCGAGGCCCCTGCCGCCCGCACGCGGATGCCGCGGCGGCGCCGGCCGGGCCAGGCCTGGTCTCGGCCGCGGGCAGGAGCCTGTCACCCGGGCCGAGCGCCGGCGCCGCGCCTCAGCGCCCGGGCGCGGAGCCGCCGGCCGCCGGCCGGCCGGGACTGCCGGTCGCCGGAGCCGGCCTGTTCACACGGCGCCGAGCTGCGCGCGCCCCCGCCGCGCAGGCGACTCCCGCCGGCGGCGAGCCGCCGGCGGAGCCGGTCTCCGGCTAGCCTGGTCAGGCGGCCTGTTCACCGGCGCCTGTACCCTGCGCGCCCTCCGCTGGCACGCCGGCGGCGGCGGCGCCGGCCCGGAGGCCTGGTCTCCGGCCGCCGGAGAAGGGTGACCTGTCACCCAGGGCCGGACGCTGCAGCCCCGTCCCTGCGGCCAGCGGCGGCGGCCGGCC
>JAREIS010003626.1:0-18444 GCA_030060385.1 Muscicapa striata striata | reverse complement strand
AAGCTTTGGTGCATATTCCTGCACTTCCTGTCATCCCATGTACTTTTAGTGTTTTCTTCGGTTTCGGGATTTTCCCCTGGTTTTTTTCTCCATTTCGTTTTTTTTAACAGCCTCTCAACAGGCTCCGGTTATTCCTTTCCTCTGTAATTGCAGCATGTTTTTAGGGATATTTGAGTAAGTTTTGGGCCACTTGTCTGCACTACTTTTCATCCCAGTCACTTTTACTGTTTTCTCTCGGTTTCGGAATTTGCCCTCCCTTTCTCTCGCCATTTCATTTCTTTAGCAACCACTCTGAAGATTCTATTTTATCCTTTCTTCCTTCATTTCCGGAGGCTTTTCGGAGTTATTTCATCAAGTTTTTCCTTTATTTCCAGCCACCTCTACTCATCTCAGGCCATTTCAGCGTGGTCACCCCCTTTATGAATTTCCGGGATTTCTTCCATCGCATTTCATTTCATTACATCATAAGGAAATCCTTCCTTTCAGGAAAGGGAATGAAATCCTGCGAATTCAATGAGCATCATTTGGGCAAGCTTTGGTGCATATTCCTGCACTTCCAGTCATGCCATGTACTTTTATTGTTTTCATCGGTTTCGGGATTTTCCCCGGTTTTTTTTGCTTATTCCTTGTCGTTTAGCAGCCTCTCAACAGGCTTTGACTTTTTCTTTCCTCCATGATTCCAGCATGTTTTTAGGGATAATTAGAGCAAGTTTTGGGCCATTTCCCGGCACTACTTGTCATCCCAGTAATTTTTACTGTTTTCTCTCAGTTTCGGAATTTTCTCTCCCTTTCTCTCACCATTTAATTTCTTTAGCAACCTCTCTACAGATTCTATTTTACCATTTCTTCCTTCATTTCAGGATGCTTTTCCAAGTCAGTTCAGCAAGGTTTTGCTTTATTTTCAGCCACCTCTACTCATCTCAGGCCATTTCAGCGTGGTCACCCCCTTTATGAATTTCCGGGATTTCTTCCATCGCATTTCATTTCATGACATCATATCTCCTTTCCTGCCAGGTTTCTCAGACTTTGTCCTGCCATTTGAGGATTTCATTCCCTTTCCTGATGGGAAATCCTTCCTTTCCAGGAAAGGGAATGAACCTGAATTCAATGAGCATCATTTGTCTCCTTCCTGCAGGTTTCAGACTTGTCCGCATTAGGATTCATTCTTCTGAAGGAACTTCTTCAGGAAAGGGAATGAATCTGATAATGACATCATTTGGAGTTGTGATATTCCGCACTTCTGTCATCCATGTATTAGTGTTTTCTTTGGATTTTCCTGTTTCATTTCTTTTAAGCCTCAACAGCTGTTATTCTTTCTCGATGCAGTTTTAGGATATTAGAAGTTTGCACTTGTCTCATCTTTCATCCAGTCACTTTTATGTTTTCTCGGTTGAATTTGCCTCCTTTCTCTACATTTATTTTTAGACCCTCTACAGATTATTTATCCTTTCTTCCTTCATTTCAGGATGTTTTCCAGTCATTTCAGCAGTTTTCTTTATTTCAGCCACCTACTCATCTCAGGCCATTTCAGCGTGGTCACCCTTTATGATTCGATTTCTCCATCGATTTCATTTCATACATCATATCTCCTTTCCTTATTTCTCGATTTGTCCTGATTTCAGATTCATTCCTTTCTAAGATTTGGAAAGGGAATGAAATCCGCAATTCAATGAGCATCATTTGAAGCTTTGTGCATATTCTGCACTTCCTGTCATCCCATGTACTTTTAGTGTTTTCTGTTTCGGATTTTCCTGTTTTTTGCATTCTTTTTTAACAGCTCTCAACAGGTCTGTATTCTTTCTCCGTAATTGCAATGTTTTAGGATATTAGATGTTTGGCCACTTTCGCACTTTTTTCATCCCAGTCACTTTTATGTTTTCTCTGTTTGAATTTGCTCTTTTCTGCCATTTATTTTTAGCAACCACTTAATTCTATTTATCCTTTCTTCTTCATTTCAGGAGCTTTTCCAGTATTTCAGTTTTTATTTCAGCCACTTACTCATCTCAGGCCATTTCAGTGGTCACCTTTATGAATTTCCGATTTTCCATCGTATTTCATTTCATTAATCATATCTCTTTCCTTGGTTTCAGACTTGTCCTCATTTGGATTTCATCCTTCTGAAAGAATCCTTCTTTCAGGAAAGGGAATAACCGATTCAATGAGCATCATTTGGCTTTGTGCATATTCCGACTTCTGTCATCCATGTACTTTTAGTGTTTTCTGGTTGATTTTCTGTTTTTTCATTTTTTAATAGCTTCAACAGGCTCGTTCTTTCTCCGATTGCAGATGTTTTTAGGATATTGATGTTTTGGGCACTTTCTGACTGCTTTTCATCCAGTACTTTACTGTTTTTCTCGTTTGAATTTGCCCTCCTTTCTCTACCATTTATTTTTTAAACACTTAAGATTCTATTTTATCCTTTCTTCCTTCATTTCAGGTTGAGTCATTTCAGCAAGTTTTTCCTTGATTTCCAGCCACCTCTTACTTCCTCCCTAGCCATTTCAGCTGGTCACCCCTTTATGAATTTCCGGGATTTCTTCCATCGATTTATTTCATTACATCATATCTCCTTTCCTGCAGGTTTCTAGACTTTGTCCTGCATTTCAGATTCTTCCTGAAAGGAAATCTTCTTTCAGGAAAGGGAATGAAATCCCAATCAATGAGCATCATTTGGGGCTTTGTGTATTCCTGCACTTCCTTCATCCATGTATTTTAGTGTTTTCTGTTTGATTTTCCCTGTTTTTTCAATTTCTTTTTTAATAGCCTTCAACAGGCTCTGTATTCCTTTCTCCGATTGCATGTTTTTAGGATATTAGAGTTTGCATTTCTGCACTCTTTTCATCCTAGTACTTTTACTGTTTCTCTGTTTGAATTTGCCTCTTTCTCTACCATTTATTTTAGAACCCTTGAAGATTCTATTTTATCCTTCTTCCTTCATTTCAGGATGTTTCTAGTATTTCAGAAGTTTTCTTTATTTCCAGCACTCTACTTCATCTCTAGGCATTTCAGTGGTCACCTTTATGAATTTCCTGATTTTTCCATCGATTTCATTTCATTACATCATATCTCCTTTCCTGCCAGGTTTCTAGACTTTGTCCTGCATTTCAGGATTTCTCCTTTCCTGAAAGAACCTTCCTTTCAGGAAAGGGAATGAACCTGCATCTAATGAGCATCATTTGCAAGCTTTTGCATATTCCCACTTCCTGTCATCCCATGTACTTTTAGTGTTTTCTGTTTGATTTTCTGTTTTTTTCTTTTTTTAAAGCCTTCAACAGGCTTTTTCTTTCCTCCGATTGAGCATGTTTTAGGATATTGAGTAGTTTTGGCCATTTCTGCTTACTTTCATCCCAGTACTTTACTGTTTTCTTGTTTGAATTTGCTTCCTTTCTCTCACCATTTATTTTAGAACCTTCTAGATTCTATTTTATCCTTTCTTCCTCATTTCAGATGCTTTTCGCATTTAGAAGTTTTTATTTCAGCCACTTACTCATTCAGGCATTTCAGCTGGTCACCTCTTATGAATTTCCGATTTTTCCATCGATTTCTTTTCATACATCATATCTCCTTTCCTAGGTTTCAGACTTTGTCCTCATTCAGGATTTCCCTTCCTGAAGGAAATCCTTCCTTTCAGGAAAGGGAATGAATCCTAATCTAATGAGCATCATTTGGGAGTTGTGCATATTCCTGCACTTCTGTCATCCATGTACTTTTAGTGTTTTCTGTTTCGATTTTCTTGTTTTTTCGCATTTCTTTTAAAGCCTCTCAAAGGCTCGTATTCTTCTCCGTAATTGCAGCAGTGTTTTAGGATATTGAGTAGTTTGGCCACTTGTCTGCATCTTTTCATCCTAGTCTACTTTTACTGTTTTCTGTTTGAATTTGTCTTCCTTTTCTCCATTTCATTTTTTAGACCACTAAGATTCTATTTTATCCTTTCTTCCTCTATTTCAGGAGGCTTTAGTCATTTCGCAAGTTTTTCCTTTATTTCCAGCCACCTCTACTCATCTCAGGCATTTAGCTTGGTCACCCTTTATGAATTTCCGGATTTCTTCCATCGTATTTCATTTCATTACATCATATCTCCTTTCCTGCCAGGTTTCTAGACTTTGTCCTGCATTTCAGGATTTATCCTTTCCTGAAAGGAAATCCTTCCTTTCAGAAGGAATGAATCCTGACAATGAGCATCATTTGGGAGCTTTGTGATATTCTGACTTCCTGTCATCCTGTATTTTAGTTTTTCTGTTTGATTTTCCTGGTTTTTTCACATTTTTTAAACTTCAACAGGTCGTATTTTTCTCCAATTGCATGTTTAGGATATTGAGTTTGCTTGTCTCACTTTCATCCAGCATTTTATTGTTTTCTCGTTGAATTTGCCTCCTTTCTCCTTATTTTTCCTATGAGTTGCTTTCGCTTTGTTCCGATTTCCACGATTTCTTCATTCCTTTCTTTCGAAGGAAATCTCTTCAGGAAGGAATGAAACTGATCATGAGCTATTTGGGCTTAACATCATCCCATGTATTTAGTGTTTTTTGGGATTTTCCTGTTTTTTTTTTTTAAGCTTAAAGGTTATTCTTTCCGATTCATGTTTTAGGATATTTGATAAGTTTTAGCTACTTGTCTGCACCTGGCTTTTCATCCTAGTCACTTTTACTGTTTTCTCTGTTTCGAATTTGCTTCCTTTTCTACCATTTATTTTTTAGAACCTCTAAGATTCTATTTTATCCTTTCTTCCTTCATTTCAGGAGGCTTTTCAGTATTCAGTAGGTTTTTTATTTCAGCCACTTACTCATCCTAGGCTATTTCAGCTGGTACCCTTTATGAATTTCCGGATTTCCATCGATTTCATTTCATTAATCATATCTCCTTTCCTGCAGGTTTCAGACTTGTCCTGCCATTTCAGGATTTCATTCCTTTCCTGAAAGGAATCCTTTTCAGGAAAGGGAATGAATCCTCAATCTCAATGAGCATCATTTGGGTAAGCTTGTGTATATTCCTGCACTTCCTTTCATCCCATGTACTTTTAGTGTTTTCTGGTTCTCGGATTTTCCTGGTTTTACTTGTCTCACTACTTTTCATCCAGTACTTTACTGTTTTCTTGTTTGAATTTGTCTCCTTTCTCCATTTATTTTAGAACCCTTGAATTTATTTTATCTTTCTTCCTTCATTTCTAGGAGGCTTTTCTGCATTCAGCAGTTTTTTTTATTTAGCCACTTACTATCTCAGGCTATTTCAGCTGGTCACCTCTTATGAATTTCGATTTTTCCATCGATTTCATTTCATTACATCATATCTCCTTCCTGGGTTTCAGACTTTGTCCATTAGGATTTTCTTCTAAGGAATCTTCAGAGGAAGAATCTGACAATGAGACATTTGGGAGCTTTGTATATCTGATCTTCATCCATGTATTTATTTTTTGTTGATTTTCCTGGTTTTCCATTTGTTTTAAAGCCTTCAAAGGCTACTTTCTCCAATTATGTTTGGAATTGAGGTTTTGGGCTTTCTGACTTTTCATCCAGCACTTTATGTTTTCGTTTGAATTTGCTTCCTTTCTCCCATTTAATTTTAGTAACCTTAAGATTCTATTTTATCCTTTTCCTTCATTTCAGGAGCTTTTCTATTTCAGTAGTTTTTCTTTATTTCAGCCACTCTACTCATCTCAGGCTATTTCAGCTGCAACCCTTTATGAATTTCGATTTTCCATCGATTTATTTCATTACATCATATCTCCTTCTAGGTTTCTAGACTTTGTCTCATTTAGATTTCATCCTTTCCAGGAATCTTCAGGAAGATGAACTGACCAATGAATCATTTAGCTTTGGTATATTCTGACTCCTGTCATCCCATGTATTTAGTTTTTTGATTTGGTTTTTTCATTGCTTTTTAAAGCTTCAACAGGTCTATCTTTCTCCGAATTGCATGTTTTTAGGATATATGTTTTACTTGTCTGCATTTTTTCATCCAGTCACTTACTGTTTTCTGTTTTGAATTTGCTCCTTTCTCGCATTTTTTTGAACCTTAAGATTATTTTATCCTCTTCCTTCATTTCAGGAGCTTTTCGAGCTTAGAGTTTTTTTATTTCACCTTATCATCTCAGGCATTTAGTTCACCTTTGAATTTCGATTTTCTCCATTCATTTCATTCATCTATCTCCTTTCCTGGTTTTGACTTGTCTCATTTCAGATTTTCTTCTGAGAAATCCTTCTCAGGAAATGAACTCACAGAGATCATTTAGCTTGTATATTCTGCACTCCTTCATCCATGACTTTTAGTTTTTGTTTGATTTCCTGTTTTTCATTTTTTTAAAGCTTCAAGCTCTTATTCTTCTCCGATTCGATGTTTTAGGATATTTGAGAAGTTTTGGGCCACTTGTCTGCACTTTTCATCCCAGTCACTTTTATGTTTTCTCGTTTGAATTTGCTCTCCTTTTCTCACATTTAATTTTTAGCAACCTCTCTAGATTCTATTTTATCCTTTTCTTCCTTCATTTAGAGGCTTTTTCTGAGTCATTTCAGCAAGTTTTTCCTTTATTTCAGCCACTCTACTCATCTCAGGCTATTTCAGTATGGTCACCCCCTTTATGAATTTCCGGATTTTCCATCGTATTTCATTTCTCATTACATCATATCTCCTTTCCTGCGGTTTCTAGACTTTGTCTCAATTTCAGGATTTCATTCCTTTCCTGAGAACTTCTTTTCAGGAAAGGAATGAAACTCTGATCTAATGAGTACATTTGGGCTTGGTGTCATATTCTCACTTCCTGTCATCCCATGTACTTTTAGTGTTTTCTTTCGGATTTTCCTGTTTTTTTTCCATTTCGTTTTTAATAGCCTTCAACAGGCTCCGTATTCTTTCTCCGAATTGTAGCATGTTTTAGGATATTTGAGATGTTTGGCACTTGTCTGTCACTCTTTTCATCCTAGTCACTTACTGTTTTTCTGTTTCGAATTTGCCTCCTTTCTCACCATTTATTTCTTTAGTAACCTCTCTCAGATTCTATTTTATCCTTTTCCTTCATTTCAAGAGGCTTTTCTGAGCTGGCTTCAGGTTTTTCCTTATTTCCAGCCACCTCTACTCATCTCAGGCTATTTCAGTGTGTCACCCCTTTATGAATTCTCCGATTTCTTCCATCGCATTTATTTCATTACATCATATCTCCTTCCTGCTAGGTTTCTAGACTTTGTCCAGATTTGTGACTTCATTCCTTTCCTGAAAGGAAATCCTTCCTTTCAGGAAAGGGAAAATCCTGGACTCAATGAGCATCATTTGGGCAGCTTTGTGTATATTCCCACTTCCTGTCATCCATGTACTTTAGTGTTTTTTCTGTTTCGGATTTTCCTGTTTTTTTCGCTTATTTCTTGCTTTTTTAATAGCCTTCAACAGGCTCCGTATTCTTTCTCCGAATTGCAGATGTTTTAGGGATATTGAGTAAGTTTGGCTACTTGTCTGCATCTTTATCCAGCTACTTTTATTGTTTTCTTGTTTGAATTTGTCTTCCTTTCTCCATTTATTTTTAGAACTATCTGAAGATCTATTTATCCTTTCTTCCTTCATTTGGAGGCTTTTCGAGTCATTTAGCAAGTTTTCTTATTTCAGCCACTTACTCATCTTAGGCTATTTCAGCGTGGTCACCCTTTATGAATTTCGATTTTCCATCGATTTCATTTATTAATCATATTCTCTTTCTGGTTTCTAGACTTTGTCTCATTTGATTTATTCCTTTGAAAGGAAATCCTTCCTTGAAAGGGAAGAAATCCAGAATTCAATGAGCATCATTTGGGAGCTTTGTGATATCTGCACTTCGTCATCCATATTTTAGTTTTTTTCGTTTCTGATTTTTTTCCATTTGCTTTAATAGCCTTCAACAGGCTCGTATTCTTTCTCCGAATTGCATGTTTTAGATATTTGAGTAGTTTTGGGCCACTTGTCTGACTCTTTATCCTAGTCACTTTATTTTTGTTCGAATTTGCTCCCTTTCTCTACTTATTTTTAGAACCTCTAAGATTCTATTTATCCTTTCTCTCATTTCAGGAGCTTTTCAGTATTTCAGAAGTTTTCTTATTTAGCACTTACTCATCTCTAGGCTATTTCAGTGTACCCTTTATGAATTTCGATTTTCCATCGATTTCATTCATTACATCATATCTCCTTTTCCGGTTTTAGACTTTGTCTCAAATTTAGATTCATTCCTTCCTGAAAGGAAATCCTTCCTTCAGAAAGGAATGAATCTGAACTAATGAGATCATTTGGTAGCTTGTATATTCTCACTTCCTGTCATCCATGTACTTTTAGTGTTTTTCTGTTTGATTTTCTGTTTTTTATTTTTTTTTAATAGTTCAAAGGTCTGTTATTCTTTCTCCGTAATTCAGATGTTTTAGATATTTGATAGTTTGTACTTTCTGCATTTTCATCCAGCACTTTTATGTTTTCTGTTTGAATTTGTCTCCTTTTCACATTTATTTTTTAGAACTCCTCTAAGATTCTATTTATCCTTTCTTCCTATTTCAGGATTTTCAGTATTTTAGTTTTTTTATTTAGCCACTTTACTCTATCTCTAGGCTATTTAGGTGGATACTCTTTTAGAATTTCCGATTTTTCCATCGATTTAATTTACTTACATCATATCTCCTTTCCTGCCA
Organism: Muscicapa striata striata; assembly: GCA_030060385.1. NCBI lineage: Eukaryota > Metazoa > Chordata > Aves > Passeriformes > Muscicapidae > Muscicapa > Muscicapa striata. The sequence continues at coordinate 9,811 of JAREIS010003626.1, read as the reverse complement.
GGTTTAGACTTTGTCTCATATTTAGATTCATCCTTTCCTGAAGTGAAATCTCTTTCAGGAAAGGAATGAACTCTGCGACAATGAGATCATTTGGGTGCTTTGTGATATTCTGCACTTCTGTCATCCTATGTACTTTTAGTGTTTTTTGGTTCTGATTTTCTTGTTTTTCTCTTTCTTTTTTAAACTTCAAAGGTTCTAGTATTCTTTTCTCCGAATTGCAGTGTTTTAGGATATTTGAGTAGTTTGGCTACTTGTCTGCACTGCTTTCATCCCAGTCACTTTTATTTTTCTTCTGTCTTGAATTTGTCTTCCTTTTCTTAATTTATTTTTAGTAACTCACTTAAGATTCTATTTATCTTCTTCTCATTTCAGAGCTTGTATTTCAGAGTTTTTCCTTTATTTCAGCCACTTACATCTAGGCATTTCAGGTACCCTTTAGAATTTCTGATTTTCCATCGATTTCATTTCATGAATCATCTCCTTCTTGGTTTCTGACTTTGTCCTATTTAGATTTATCTCTTCCTAAAGGAATCCTTCTTCAGGAAAGGGAATGAAACCTGGAATCTAATGAGCATCATTTGTAGTTGTGATATTCTGCACTTCCTTCATCCATGTACTTTGTGTTTTCTTCTGCTTGATTTTCCTGTTTTCGCATTTTTTTTAATAGCTTCAAAGGTCTCAGTATTCTTTCCTCCAGAATTAGCATGTTTTAGGATATTTGAGTAGTTTTAGCATTGTTGCATTGCTTTTCATCCTAGTCACTTTTACTTGTTTTCTCGTTTGAATTTGTCCTTTCTTTCCATTTACATTTTAGTAACCACTCTAAGATTCTATTTTATCTTTCTTCCTTCATTTCAGGAGGCTTTTCTGGTATTTAGCAAGTTTTTTTATTTCACTTTCACTATCTCAGGCTATTTAGCGTGGTACCTTTTATGAATTTCGATTTTCCATCGATTTCATTTATTAATTCATATTCCTTTTCCTGAGTTTCTGATTTGTCCTAGTATTTCAGGATTTATCTTTCCTGAAAGGAATCCTTTCAGAAGAATAATTCATGAGATCATTTTTATCCTACTTCTCATCATTTTAGTTCGTTGATTTCTTTTTTATGCAATTCAAGCGTCTTTCCGAATTGATTTTTTATATTATCTTTCTCTATTTTCCAGTATGTTTCCGAACTTGATTTCTTTGACATTAGATTCTATTATCTTTCCACATTTACATTTAGGCTATTTGCATTCTCATCTCTATTAGAATTTTGATTTTTTCCATCGATTTCATTTCATTACATCATATCTCCTTTCCTGTGGTTTCAGACTTTGTCTCATTTTCAGGATTTCATCCTTTCTAAAGAACTTCTCAGAAGGGAATGAACCAGATCAATGAGACATTTGAAGCTTGATATTCTCACTCTTCATCCATATTTTAGTGTTTTTCGTTTGGATTTTCCTGTTTTTCCATTGCTTTTTAATAGCTTCAAAGGTCTTATTCTTTCTCCGATTGATGTTTTAGGATATTTAGTTTGGGCACTTGTCTGATTTTTCATCCAGTACTTTATGTTTTTTTTTCGATTGCTTCTTCTCCATTATTTCTTTAGTAACTCTAAGATTCTATTTTATCTTTCTTCTTATTTAGATGCTTTTCATATTTGAGTTTTTTTATTTCCACACTCATCATCTAGCTATTTAGGTACCCTTTATGAATTTCGATTTTCCATCGATTTCATTTCATTACATCATATCTCCTTTCCTGGGTTTCTAGACTTTGTCCATTTCAGGATTTTCCTTCCTGAAGGAATCTTCTAGAAAGGGAATGAACCTGAACATGAGCATCATTTGGAAGCTTTGGCATATTCCACTTCCTGTCATCCCAGTACTTTTAGTGTTTTCTGTTTCGATTTTCCTGTTTTTTTCATTTTTTTAAAGCTTCAACAGGCTCGATCTTTCTCCGAATTGAGCATGTTTTAGGAATTTGAGAAGTTTTGATTGTCGACTCTTCATCCTAGTCACTTGTTTTCTGTTTAATTTGTTTCCTTTTCTTCCATTATTTTATAACCCTCTAAGATTCTATTTTTCCTTTTTCCTTCATTTAGGAGCTTTTCAGCATTTAGTAAGTTTTTTATTTCAGCCACTTACTCATCTCAGGCTATTTAGGTGGTACCCTTTATAATTTCCGGATTTTCCATGATTTCATTTCATTACATCATATCTCCTTTCCTAGGTTTCAGACTTTTCCTGATTTGGATTATCCTTCTGAAAGGAATCTTCCAGGAAAGGAATGAACTGAATCATGAATCATTTGAAGCTTTGCATATCTGCACTTCCTGTCATCCATGTACTTTATGTATTTTCTGCTGGATTTTCCTGTTTTTCATTCTTTTTAAAGCTCTCAAAGGTCTCGATTCTTCTCCTATTGCAGATGTTTTAGGATATTTAGAAGTTTTGACCACTTGTCTGCACTTTTCATCCTAGTACTTTACTGTTTTCTCTGGTTTCTGAATTTGCCTCCTTTTCTCCCATTTATTTTTTATGAACCTTCTAAGATTCTATTTTATCCTTTCTTCCTTCATTTAGGAGGCTTTCAGTCATTTCAGTAAGTTTTTTTATTTCAGCACTTACTCATCCAGGCTATTTCAGCGTGGTCACCCTTTATGAATTTCCTGGATTTCTTCCACGATTTCATTTCATACATCATATCTCCTTTCCTGCAGGTTTTAGACTTTGTCCAATTTAGGATTATCCTTTCCTGAAAGGAACTTCCTTTCAGGAAAGGGAATGAATCCTGCAATCTCAATGAGTATCTTTTGGGATGCTTTGTGCATATTCCTGCACTTCCTGTCATCCATGTACTTTTAGTGTTTTCTGTTTGATTTTCCTGTTTTTTTCGCTTCTTTTTTAATAGCCTCAACAGGCTCTGATCTTTTCTCCGAGTTTTGGGCTACTTGTCTGCACTACTTTTCATCCTAGTCACTTTATTGTTTTCTTGTTTCGAATTTGTTCTCCTTTCACTAGTTTAATTTTTAGTAACCACTTAAGATTTTTATTTATCCTTTTCCTTCATTTCAGGATGTTTCTCCGATTTGCAATGTTTTGGATATAAGTTTTGGGCTACTTATCTGCTTTTTATCCTACTTAGTTTCCGTTTGAATTTGCTTCTTTCTTCATATTTATTTTTAAACTTAAGATTTTTTATCCTTTTCTTTAGAGTTTTTATTTAAAGTTTTTCTTATTTAGCCACTTATCATCCAGGCTATTTTGGATACCTTTGATTTCGATTTTCCATCGATATTTCATAACTATCTCTTTCCTGGGTTTCTAGATTTGTCCTATTTCAGGATTTATCTCTTTCTAAAGGAATCTTCATAGGAATGAATCTGATAATGAGATTATTTGGGAGCTTTCATTTCACTTCCTATATCCATGTACTTTAGTGTTTTCTTGTCTGATTTTCCTTGTTTTTTGTTTTTTAACAGCTCTCAACAGGTCTGCTATTCTTTCTCCGTAATTGCATGTTTTAGGATATTAGAGTTTTAGCTACATTTCTGCATCTACTTTTCATCCAGTCACTTTTATGTTTCTTGTTTGAATTTGCCTCCTTTTCTACCATTTAATTTTTTAGAACCTTCAAGATTCTATTTATCCTTTTCTCCTTCATTTCGGGATGTTTTCCAAAGTATTTAGCAAGTTTTTTTATTTCAGCACTTACTATCTCAGGTATTTAGTGTGTACCTCTTTATGAATTTCCGGATTTCTTCCATCGATTTATTTCATTACATATATTCCTTTCTTGGTTTCAGACTTTGTCCTCATATTTCAGGATTCATTCCTTCCTGAGGAAATCCTTCCTTCAGAAAGGAATGAATCCTGACTAATGAGCATCATTGTAAGTTTGTGCATATTCACTTCCTGCTCATGAATTTTTAGTGTTTTCTGTTTGATTTTCTGTTTTTCTCCATTTGCTTTTTTAAAGCCTCTAACAGGCTCCTGATTCCTTTCCTCCGAATTGTAGCATGTTTTTAGGGATATTGATGTTTTGAGCTACTTGTCTGCATTCATCCCAGTCACTTTTACTGTTTTCTCTGTTTGAATTTGTCTCCCTTTCTCCTTATTTCATTTTATAACCCACTTAAGATTCTATTTATCCTTCTTCCTTCATTTAGGAGGTTTTCCGAGTCATTTTATGTTTTTCTTTATTTCAGCCACTTACTCATCTCAGTATTTCAGCGTGGTCACCCTTTATGAATTTCCTGATTTTCCATCGATTTCATTTCATTAATCATATCTCCTTTCCTGAGTTTCTAGACTTTGTCCTAGCATTTCAGATTCCCTTCCTGAAAGGAAATCCTTTCAGGAAAGGGAATGAATCCTGAATCAATGAGCATCATTTGGCAAGCTTTGTGCATATTCCTGCACTTGCATCCATGTACTTTTAGTGTTTTCGTTGATTTCCGTTTTCATTTTGCTTTTAATGCTCTTAACAGGTCTCAGTATTCTTCCTCCGAATTGCAGATGTTTAGGATATTTGAGGTTTGGCTATTTCTGCATCTTTTCATCCTAGTCACTTTATTTTTCTTCTGTTCGAATTTGCCTTCCTTTCTTCCTATTTATTTTTTGAACTCATGATTTATTTTATCCTTTCTTCCTTCATTTCAGGAGCTTTTAGTATTTCAGTAGTTTTTCTTTATTTCCAGCCACTTCTTCATCTCTAGGCTATTTAGTGGTCACTCTTTATGAATTTCGATTTCTTCCATCGATTTCATTTCATTACATCATATCTCCTTCCTAGTTTTGACTTTGTCCATATTTATTTATCTTCTGAGAATCTCTTTCAGGAAAGGAATGAATCCATAACTGAGCATCATTTGGTTGTGATATTCTGCACTTCCGTCATCCCATGACTTTTAGTGTTTTCTGTTTGATTTTCTGTTTTTTATTCTTTTTTATAGCTCAACAGGCTGTTATTCTTTCTCCAATTGCATGTTTTTAGGATATTGAGGTTTGGGCACTTTGCACTACTTTCATCCAGCTACTTTTACTTTTTTCTCGGTTCTGAATTTGCCTCCTTTCTCTCACCATTTATTTTTTAGAACCTCTAAGATTCTATTTTATCCTTTCTTCCTTCATTTCAGAGCTTTTCTAGTCATTTCAGTAGTTTTTCTTTATTTCCAGCCACCTCTACCATCTCAGGCCATTTCTGGTAGCCTGGTCACCCTTTTATGAATTCTCGATTTTTTCCATCGATTTCATTTCATTACATCATATCTCCTTTCCTTTTGCTTCTAGACTTTGTCCTGCATTTCAGGATTTCATCTCTTTCCTGAAAGGAAATCCTTCCTTTCAGGAAAGGGAATGAAATCCTCTAATCTCAATGAGCATCATTTGGAAGCTTTGTGATATTCCTGCACTTCCTGTCATCCCATGACTTTTAGTGTTTTCTGTTTCGATTTTCCTGTTTTTTTGCCATTTCTTTTTTAAAGCCTTCAACAGGTCTGTATTCCTTTCTCCGATTGCAGCATGTTTTAGGATATTAGAGTGTTTGGCACTTGTCTGCACTGCTTTCATCCCAGCACTTTACTGTTTTCTGTTTGAATTTGTCTCCTTTCTCTCACATTTCATTTTTAGCAACCACTCTAAGATTCTATTTTATCCTTTCTTCTTCATTTCAGGAGGCTTTTCCAGTATATTTTACAGTTTTTCCTTTATTCACTTTATATTCATTTTCCATTCTCTACTCTATTCCTTTCCTGCAGGTTTCTAGACTTTGTCTCATATTTGGATTTCATTCCTTCCTGACCTCTTCAGGAAAGGAATGAAACTCGAATCAATGAGTATATTTGGCTTTTATATTCTGCACTTCCTGTCATCCATGTACTTTTAGTGTTTTCTTCTGTGATTTTCTGTTTTTTCATTCTTTTATTTTAAGCCTTCAAAGGCTCCGTATTCCTTTCCTCCGAATTGCAGATGTTTTAGGATATTAGTAAGTTTTGCTACTTGTCTGCACTTTTTCATCCCAGTACTTTTATTGTTTTCTTCCTCGAATTTGTTCTCCTTTCTTTCCATTTATTTTTTAGCAATCTCTGAAGATTTTATCTTTCTTCTCATTCAGAGGTTATATTTCATTTTTTATTTAGATTTCATCTTACTATTCAGTGTACCTTATGAATTTCGATTTCATCGATTCTCATTACTTACTCCTTCTGGTTTCGATTGTCTATTTCAGGATTATTCCTTCCTGAAGGAACTCTCGAGGGAATGAACTATATGAACTTTGGAGCTTGTAATTCTCACTTCTGTCATCCTATTTTATTTTCGTGATTTTCCTGTTTTTTTTTTTTAATAGCTTCAAAGGTCGTATTCTTCTCCGATTGCATGTTTTAGGATATTATAGTTTTGCATTGTCCACATTTTCATCCAGCACTTTTATGTTTTCTCTTGAATTTGCCCTTTTCCTATTTATTTTTTAGAACCCTTAAGATTCTATTTTATCTTTCTTCTATTTCAGGAGCTTTCTAGTCATTTCAGAAGTTTTCTTATTTCCAGCCACTTACTCATCCTAGCATTTCAGTGGCACCCTTTATGAATTCCGATTTCCATGATTTATTTCATTAATAATCTCTTCTCAGTTTCAGACTTTGTCTAATTTCGATTTATTCCTTCTGAAGGAATCCTTCCTTAAGGAATGAATGCACATGAGCACATTTGTAAGCTTTGTGATATTCCTGCACTCTGTCATCCCATGTACTTTTATGTTTTTCTGTTTGGATTTTCCTGTTTTTGCTTTCTTTTTAATAGCTTCAACAGGTCTGTATTCTTTCTCCGTAATTCAGCATGTTTTAGGATATTGAGAGTTTCACTTGTCTGCACTCTTTTCATCCAGTCACTTTATTGTTTTTGTTTGAATTTGCCTCCTTTCTCCATTTATTTAGAACTTCTAAGATTCTATTTATCCTTTCTTCCATTTCAGGAGTTTTCAGTCATTTGAGTTTTTTTATTTCAGCACTTATCATCAGGCCATTTAGCGTGTCACCCTTTATGAATTCCGGATTCTTCCATCGATTATTCATTACATCATATCTCTTCTGCAGGTTTAGACTTGTCCCATTTAGATTTCTCTTCCTAAAGAATCTCTTCAGAAAGGGAATGAACCCGACAATGAGATATTTGGAGCTTTGATATTCTGACTTCCTTCATCCATGTACTTTTAGTGTTTTCTGTTTGGATTTTCCTGTTTTTTTCCATTTCTTTTAAAGCTCTCAAAGGTCGTATTCCTTTCTCCGATGCATGTTTTAGGATATTGAGGTGGCCTGTCGATTTTTCATCCATATTTTATGTTTTCTGTTTGAATTTGCTCCTTCTCTACATTTATTTTAAACCACTTAAATTTATTTTATCCTTTCTTCCTTCATTTAGAGTTTGAGTATTTAGGTTTCTTATTTCAGCACTTTATCTCAGGCATTTTAGGTACCCTTTATGAATTTCATTTTCCACATTATTTCATTACATCATATCTCCTTTCCTCAGGTTTCAGACTTTGTCTCAATTTAGGATTATTCCTTTCCTGAGGAAACTCCTTAGAAAGGAATGAATCCTGACTAATGAGATCATTTGGCAGCTTGTATATTCCACTTCTCATCCATGATTTTAGTGTTTTCTTGGATTTTCCTGTTTTTCCATTTTTTAATAGCTTCAACAGGTCTGTATTCTTTCTCAATTGCAGATGTTTTTAGGATATTTGAGGTTTGGCCACTTGTCTGCACTATTTCATCCAGTCACTTTTACTGTTTTTCTGTTTCAATTTGCCTCTCCTTTTCTCCATTTATTTTTAGAACCCTCTAAGATTCTATTTTATCCTTTCTTCCTTCATTCTAGGAGCTTTTCGTATTTCAGGTGTTTTCTTTATTTCCAGCCACTCTACTATCTCAGGCATTTAGGTGGCACCCTTTATGAATTTCCGATTTCTTCCATCGATTTATTTCATTACTATATCTCTTTTGCGGTTCTGACTTTGTCTCATTCAGGATTTCATCCTTCCTGAAAGGAAATCTTCTTTCAGGAAAGGAATGAATCCTGCGACTAATGAGCATCATTTGGGCAGCTTTGATATTCTGCACTTCTGTCATCCCATGTCTTTTATGTTTTGTTTGATTTTCCTGTTTTTTTGCATTTCGCTTTTTAAAGCCTCTCAACAGGTCTCTATTCTTCTCCGAATTGCATGTTTTAGGATATTAGAGGTTTCATTGTCTGACTCTTTTCATCCTATACTTTTACTGTTTTCTTTTGAATTGTCTCCTTTCTCTCATTTCATTTTTAGCAACCCTTAAGATTTATTTATCCTTCTTCCTTCATTTCAGGATTTTCCACATTTCAAGTTTTCTTTATTTCAGCACTCTACTATCTAGGCCATTTTAGTGGTACCCTTTATGAATTTCGATTTCCATCGATTTCATTTCATTACATCAAAATCTCTTTTCCTGTAGTTTCAGACTTTGTCCTGCATTTCAGGATTTCATTCTTCTGAAGGATTGAAAGGAATGAATCAATTCAATGAGACATTTGGAGCTTTGTTATTCCTGACTTCTTCTATTTTATCCTTTCTTCCTTCATTTCAGGAGGCTTTTCCTAGTCATTTCAGCAAGGTTTTTGTTTTATTTCCAGCCACTTACTATCTCAGGCCATTTCAGTGGTCAACCCCTTTATGAATTTCCGGGTTTCTTCCATCGTATTTCATTTCATTACATCATATCTCCTTTCCTGCTGTGGCTCTCAGACTTTGTCCTGATGATTTCAGATTTTCATTCCTTCCTGAAAGGAAATCCTTCCTTTCAGGAAAGGGAATGAACTGCTAACTCAATGAGCATCATTGTCTGCACTGCTTTTCATCCCAGTCACTTTTACTGTTTTCTCGGTTTCGAATTTGCCCTCCTTTCTTTGCCATTTCATTTTTTAGTAACCACTCTGAAGATTCTATTTTATCCTTTCTTCTTCATTTCAGGAGGCTTTTCCAGTCATTTCAGCAAGTTTTTCTTTATTTCCAGCCACTTACTCATCTCAGCATGTTTTATGGATATTAGAGTGTTTTGGGCCACTTGTCTGCACTGCTTTTCACTTTACTGTTTTCTCTGTTTCGAATTTGCCTCCTTTCTTCACCATTTAATTTTTAGCAACCTCTTGAAAATTTATTTTATACTTTCTTCCTTCATTTCAGGAGGTTTTTCAAGTTATTTCAGTAAGGTTTTGCTTTATTTCAGCCACTTACTACTATCTCAGGCTATTTTTGCAGCTTCTGGCTACCCCTTTATGAATTTCCGATTTCAGGAAAGGAATGAATCCTGCGACCAATGAGATCATTTCAAGTTTTGTGCATATTCTGCACTTCCTGTCATCCATGTACTTTTATGTTTTTCTTTTGATTTTCCTGTTTTTTCCATTTGTTTTAACAGCTTCAACAGGTCGTTATTCTTCTCCGTAATTGCAGATGTTTAGGATATTAGAGTAGTTTGGGCCATTGTCTGCACTCTTTCATCCCATACTTTACTGTTTTCTTCGGTTTCGAATTTGCTCTTTTCCATTTCATTTTAGCAACCTCTAAGATCTTTTTATCCTTTTTCCTTCATTTCGAGCTTTGTCATTTCAGAGTTTTTCTTATTTCAGCCACTCTACTATCTCAGGCATTTCATGGTCACCTTTATGAATTCCGATTTTCCATCGATTTCATTTCATTACATCATATCTCCTTTCCTGGTTTCAGACTTGTCCCATTTAGGATTCATCCTTCCTGAAAGGAATCCTTCAGGAAAGAATGAACTATCGCA